>PVKB01004251.1:0-151690 GCA_004027205.1 Ctenodactylus gundi | reverse complement strand
CCCCCCCCAGGAGAAACCCCCCCCTCTCCCCCCCAAACAAATTGGAGTTCAATGTGAGAACCTCATAAGTGATCTCAAGGAAATAAAAAGAGTGGCAACTCAGCCAAGGCCCCTTCCAGGTCGTGGGAACTTTATCTTCCTATCCTTTACTACTAAATAAAGAGCTGTTACTCCAAAATGAAAGAAAGATAGAAAAAGAAAAAGGATTAAAGTAAGGAAAATATTATAAGTTATTTGTGAACAAATTTGAAAACCTCTGTAAAATGGTCAAATTCCTGGAAACATACAGCCTAATTCTATTCAAGAAGAAGTAAAAAAATGTGAACAGACCTATAACAAGTAAACACAGATGGATTAGAAAAAACAAAACAGAATTCTGTCCTCAAAAAAGAGAGACAAGGACCAAGTGGCATTTTTGATGAAATTCTCCATTTAAAGAAGAATTTACACTGATTCTTCTCAAATTCACCTAGGTGATAGAAGACAGGAAATTAAGAGTAATTTTTAATTCATTCTTTAAGACCAGTATTGTCCTTGCTACCAAACTTAATGAGAAAGCTATAGATAAGTATTCATTGTGAATAAGATGCAAAAATCCTCAGAAAAATCCTAGCAAACTAAAGCCAACAGTTTATTTACGTGTATATGTATCAATGTATTTATTTTTGAGACAGGGTCTTGCTGTGTAATCTGGACTGGTCCTGAAATCACTGTGTAGCCCAGGCTGGCCTAGAATTTAGAGCAGTCCTGCCTTAGCCTTCCAAATGTTGGGATTACAGGTGTGCGCCACCACATCCAGCTTGTGTGATGCTGGAGAATCAAACTCAGGGCCTCATGCTTGTGAGGCAAGCACCCTAACAGCTGCGCTGTTCTTCCAGTGCTCAACAGTATATTTAGAAGAATATACACCGTGACCAAATGGAATTTTTTTTCTAGGAATTCTAGAATTGGTCAACATAGGGAAATTAATTGATGTAATATATAATTAGAACAAAGGAGTAAAGAAATTTATTAATGTGCTATACCCGTCTAATAAAGGGGGAGAAAAAAATACCACACATGATCATTTCATCTGAGGCATAAAGCATTTGACAAATCTAAAAGCTGTTTATGACAGAAATACTCAGAAATAACAAGGAATGTTTTCAACATTTCATTAACATTCAGTATTTATGAAAATCTAAAAGCTGGTGTCTAATTCATTGGCAAAAGACTGAACATTTTTCTTTTATGATCTGGAACAGGACAAGGATATCCATCCTCTCCACTGTTAGTGAGGTTGCAGTGGAAGCTACAGGCAGAACAGTTAGGCAAGGATAAAAAAGATACACTTCAGGAGAAGTAAAACATTTTTTTTTTTTTTTTTGTGGTACTGGAAATGGAGCCCAGGGCCTTCACACTGAACTGTATATATTCCAGTGTGTTTTGTATGTTTGATTTTGAGAAAAGGTCTCACTAAGTTGCGCTTGATGGGGTCAAAGTTGTGATCCTCCAGATGATGCTGGGATTATAGACCTTCAGCACTGGGCCCAGAAAGTGTTTTTTCCACTTATAAACAGCATGATTCTTTGTTTATTTAGACTCTCCCAGTGAACCCACAAAAACCAAAATCAAAAAACTCCTCTGAAGCTAATAAACTGAGCAGGGAAGTACGGTAAAGGTAAATAAACAAAAATAGTTTTTTTTTGTTTTGTTTTGCTTTTGAAACAGTCTTGCTCTGTAGTCCAGGCCAGTTCTTGAATTCACTAGGTAGTCCAGCCTGGCCTTGAACACATGGCAGCCCTCTTGCCTTAGCCTTCTGAGTGCTGGGATTACAGGCATGCTTCACCACACTGAGTTTATATACTGCTGGGGAATTGAACCCAAGACCTTGTGCTTGCTAGACAAGTGCTTTAACTATTCTGCTATGTCCCCAGCCAAAGTAGTTGTTTTTGTATACTGATGACAAACAATCCAAAAAGTGATTTAAAAGTTCCATTTATAGTAATAACCAAAAGCATAAAGGAGTATACTTCTCTATGAAACACTAGTACACCTAAGACTATAAAACATTATTGAAAGAATTAAAGATATTGGTAAATGGGAAAATAATGGGTTGGCGAATTTGAGAGCTTAATACTACAAAATTTGGTAATATTACCTAAAGTGATTTACAGATTCAGATTCAGTGTGCTCTCTGTCAAAACTGTTTTGAAGAAGGGAAAAACTTGAGTCTTCAAACTCATATGGAGTTGTGGTAGGCTCAAAAAACCAAAATTTGTTGTAAAATAAGAATAAAGATAGAGAACTCACACCTTCCAGTTTTAAAACTCAACTACAGAACTATGACAATCAAACCAGTGTATCACTGCTGTACAGATCCACTTATACACATGTATAAACTTCCAGTTTTAAAACTCAACTACAGAACTATGACAATCAAACCAGTGTATCACTGCTGTACAGATCCACTTATACACATGTATCACACCAGTAGACAGAAGAGTTTGGAAACCGTTACATCTGTGTGTACTTGATTTTTACAAGAGTGACAGGACCCTTTAGTGGGGAAGGAGTAATTTCTTCAGCATATTATTCTGAAATAAACAGTTATACACATGCAAAACAATAAAGTTGGAACCTTATCTCATATATACAAAAATTAAAATAGATTTGTTATCTAAATATAAGAACTGAAGCCCTAACAAGAAAACACACATCCAACTGAAAAAAAAGTACTTGAATGGATAGTTCTAGGGAGGATAAGCAAGTAGGCAAGATGCTCATGAAAAAAGTTCTCAGCATCATTCATGGTTGGAGAAACACAAATGGAAATTGCAGTAGCAAGTGTCTTGTGAGAATGTGGAGAAATTAACTCTGAGGAGAATGTTAAAAGGTTCACCACTGTGGCAACGCATTTGTTCCTAAAACTAAAGCATAGGATTGGGGTTGGGGATGTAGCGTAGTGGTTAAAGAACTTGCCTAGCATGTGCAAGGCTCTGGATTTGATCCCTCAGCACCAAATAAAATTAGTCACAGTGGTGGTGACCACCTGTAGTTTCAGTACTCTGAGGGCAGGCCCATTGCTGTGAGTTTGAGGCCAGATTGGGCTGCATAGTGAGTTTAGTACTGGCCCACACTACAAAGCAAGACACTGTCTTCAAAGCAAAGCAAAACAAAACATAGGCTTGTCATGTGACCCACCATTTCTGCTTCTAGGTATATATCCAAAAGAATTGAAGAGAGGTATTCAAACAAATCCATGTACATGTGTATTCATAATAGCTCTATTTTCAGGAGACAAATGATGGAAACAGTTCAGATGTCCATCAATGTGCCAATTGCACTCTTTGTATTTTACAAAATAGTATTTAGCTGTAAAGAGAAGTATGATTCATGGCCTGATTCAGATAAACCTTGCAAGTGTGTTAAGTAAAACTTAGCCTTGTGGGTGCAGTCCTGTAATCCTAGCAGTTTGGGAGACTGAGGCAGGAAGATGGCAAGTTTGCGCTCAGTCTGGGCTACTTACAGACTTAGCAAGACCCTGTCTTAAAATTAAAAACCAAAAATGGTCTGAGAATTTTGCTCAATGTGAAGGCCCAGGGCTTGATCCCTGGTACTACAAAACAAAACAAAACAAAAAAATATATTAGATGAAAGAACTCACACACAAAAAATGACATTGTATGATTACTTTCATATGAAATATCCAGAATATGTAATGCATAGAGATAGAATGCAGGTTGGTGTTTGCCGGGGCCTAGGAGTAAGGAGGAACAAGAAGCAGCTGCTCAGAAAGCATGAAGCTTCCTTTTGGAATGAAGAAAATGTTCAGGATGGGGTGCAGGTGGGCATTGCGCAGCACTGTGGATGTACTAAAGGACACTGTACTGAGCACTTCAAATGGACCACTTTGATATTTGGTCAGTTTCACTTCAGTAATAATTACTTTTTTGCAAAGAAGAATACAAATATAGCCAAATTTAAAAATCCATGTTTAGAAAGAGATTGATGATTGATATGGTAGACAAAGACATAGAGTTGGGGTTACATGCTCTGGATGACCCGAGCATGGTGGCACATGGTTATCATCCTAGCACTTAGAGACATGAGGCAAGGGCTGCAAATTTGAGTTAGTCTTGGTAACTTAGTGACTTGGAACCTGTCTTATAACAAAAAAGACTGGGGATGTAGGGGTGTAGCTTAGTGTGAAGGTCCTGGATTCAATCCCCAAAACCCTTCCACCAAAGAAACCCCCAAAACAAACAAACAAACAAACAAAAAAAACCCCAAAAACTCTGAATGTTCAAGAAGGGAGAAGGAAGAGGAAAATAGGAACATGATGTGAAAATAGACAATTTAAAAATATGCCCAAGTGGAACTTGGAGAGAGAATACAATGCCTAAAATTTTAGAAAAAAATGCTAGATGGAATTAATAGTAGGTGAGGCATCATTGAAACAAAGACCCATCAGCTTGAGTACATGGACATTACGACAAGTCAGCTGAGCACAAGGTGGAAAGACTTGAAAAAAGACAGTGGAGTATCAGTGAGCTGTGGGACAATGCCACACGCTCTAAGATGCATGTGATCGGAGTCCCAGGAAAGGAGGCAGAGTAGTGGGAGAAATAATGGTGGAACACTTATGTGTATCAAAAAGACAAGAAGACTGCCTGAGTCCAAGGCCGTTGGGTTCCATAGTGAGTTCAGGACCAGCCTGGGCCTCAGAGTAAGACCCTGTCTCAAAAAAAAATATTATTTTTGAGGGCTACAGGAACGCCACAAGGGTTAAAGCGCTTACCAGCATAGGCCCCTGCTTCAATTCGTCAGCTCCACATAAGCTGGGCATGGCAACACATGACTGTAATCCCAGCACTTGGGAGGCTGAGGCAAGAATATTGTCATGAGTCCAAGACTAGCCTGGGCTCCATAGTAAGTTCAGAACCAGTCTGGAATACAGAGCAAGACCCTGTCTCAAAAATACATAAATAAATAAGTTGTTTTTGAAAAGTACTTTCAGTGTCTATGTAGAATGCTAGAATTTGTCTTTCATTTCTTCAAAGATGTAACCATTCTGTGGCTTGCTGTTTTCAACAAAAACCTCTGGTCAAATGCATCTTTCTTTCTCTCTTAAGGGTTGGGAATGCAGCACTTGCTTAGCATGCGTAAGAGTATGAGTTCAATCCTCAGCATGACTAGGGGAGAAAGTCTACTCATAAATGTGTCTGCCTTAGGCTGCTTCTAAGATTTCCTTTCAGTATCATTGGTCTTCAGCTATTTGATCATGATGTGCTGGGGGGAGGAAAGGGTTAATGTTTCTTCAACTTTAGATTCAATGACCGTTTGTATCTGGGCATTATAATTTTAGATATTGGAGTTCATACTCTCACTTTTGAAACCTTAATATGACTTCAATGAGGCAGATAATCAGAATGGATAGAGTTGACACAGATGATAAGATAAACAGAGGACATTATAATCTGTTTTATTTTTGTTTTGAGTTTTTTTTTTTTTTGTTATTGTTGTTGGTTTTTGTGTTTTGTTTTGAGACAGGTCTTGTAGTGTGGTCCAGGTTGGTCTTGTATTCACAGTCCTCATATCTCAGCCTCTTAAGTACTAGGATTACAGCCATGTGCCATCAGCCCTGGCTAAACCAGTTTTAATTGAATTCCATATGTTCAAAAGACAAAAGATACAGAGGGTACTAAAAGACTCATATTAAACTTGTAAATAAGAAAAGTATATTGGAGATGAAAAATGCACCATATGAGGTAAATGGCAAACTAGGCATTGCAAAACAGTGATACTGAACCTGAAAGTATAGTAGTAGAAATCATTCAGAATGAAATATGCGGAGAAAAAGAATTTCATTTTGTTTTCTTTATTTATTGAGGCAGGGCCTCTGTAGTCCAGGCTGGTTCTGAACTCACTATGTAGCCCACACTATCCTTGGTCTTGACAATTCTCCTGCCTCAGCCTGCCGAGTGCTGGGAGCTACCATGCCCAGTTTTATGTGGTGCTGGGCAATCAAAAACAGGGCCTTGTGCTTACTAGGCAAGTGCTTTTAACTGCTGTGCCATGCTACTAGCCCAAGAAACATAACTTTAAATAATTATTTTTACAATAATTTAAAATGCAGGAATCACTAATGACATGTAGGATACTTTCAAGCAGGCAAATACATGAACAATTTAAGTTTCTGAGCAAAGTAGGTATAGATAAATGTATTTCAGGAAATAATGGCCAGAATCTTTTTAGACCCTGTGAAGCCGGAAACTTACAGATAAAAGAAACTAGATGTATTTGAAACATAAGGAACATAAACTACTCTATAACTTGCTCCATGTATTAAAGAGACAGTTTTAAAAACAGAGGCAGCGATTAAACATGAAGATCAGTGGAACAGAATTGAGGATACAGAGACAACCCTGAGTATTTTCTCCTAGCTGATCTTCAACGAAGGAGCCAACACCATTCATTGGGTAGTGTAGTCTCTTTAATGAAAGGTGATGGGAAAACTGGTTTCCCCATGCAGAAGAATGAACCTAGACTCTTATTTTTCATTTGTATTCTATCAAATAAAAATGGATCAAAGAACTAGACATCAAAACAGAAACACTGAACTTGCTAGAGTATAAAAATAGCTAAAACCCTAGAAGACATAGGGACAATGGCCGTAGGGACAGTGTGACCGGTGGAGAGGTTATGTCAACTTGAGGCAATTAGGAACCACGCCTGTTTAGGAACAATGCCTAGAGTAGGCAATTGGGAACCAGTCTAGATTAGGCAGTTAGGAACCAGCCTAGATGAGAGTGTGTGTGATTTGTGGGCCAAAGAATGAGGGAGGAACACCCACCTGCATGTGGAAGGTCTGTTTGGGAACTTGAACTGTATAAAAGGAAGGAAGAAGAAAGATCATTACAGCTTTTTCCTCTGGGGAGAGACTGGACTTGACGGGACTTGCCTTCTTTTTTTTCTGATGTCTTGAGGAGCTACCTCTACCTCTACCTCTGCCATGTACTTCCATTTCTGCCAGCCACTCCTGAGTGGACTGTGACCCTCTGAAACGGAGCTAAAATAAACCTTTCCTCCCCTAAATTTGTGGATGTCAGTTATTGAGTCACAGGAATGACAAGAAAGGACTTTGTGAACAGATCCCAATTGTACAAGAAATAGCACCAAGAGTCAACAAATGGACTACATGACACTGAAAAGCTTAGCAAAGGAAACTGATGGGGTGAAAAGGCAACCTATAGAATGGGAAGAGATTTTTGCCAGCATTCTTATGATAGAGGGTTAATAACTAGAATTTATGATGATCTCAAAAAGCGCAAAATAAAGGGTCAATTAAAAAATTGAGCAGTTGAAATAGACACTTTGCAAAAGAAAAAGTACAAATGACCAATAAGTTGATGAAAAACTGGTCAACATCTTTGGCCATTAGAGAAATGAGAATCAGAACAGTACGGAGATTGCATCTTATTCCAGCAAGAAAGGCTATCATTAAGAATTTCAAAGACAGCAAATGTTCAGGTGAAGTTGTGGGGAAAAAGGAACACTTCTGCACTGTTTGTGGGACAACTACTATGGAAATTGATTTTTAGGGATTTTTTTGAAAACTGAAAATAGAAATCCCATTTTATCCAGCTGCATTTTACCTGGGCATCTTTCCAAAAGAATTTAAAAATATCATATTACACGGACTCATGCATACTCCTATTTAAAGTAGCGTAACTCAGGTAAATTGTGGAAATAGCATGTATATATGTCCAACAACAGATGAGTGGATAAAGTGTTCATGAACACAAACACCATAGAATATCACAGTACCATAAAGAAAGATAAATTTGAACTATTTGTGGAAAAGTGGACACACCTTAAGAGTGTAGTCCTTGACAAAATAAATCAGACACAAAAGGTTAAATATTACATGGCCTTACTTACATGAGAAAGCCGAAATATATGTGTCTAAAGGAGCAATTTATTTGTTTTTTGAGACAGGGTCTTGCTCTGCAGCCCAGACTGGTCCTGAACTTACTATGGAGCCCAGGCTGGCCTTGGACTCACCATAATCCTCCTGTCTCAGCTTCCTGAATGCTGGGATTACAGGTGTGCACGACCACACCCAGTTTACATGGTGCTGGGGAATTAAACTCCTTAGCGCTTCACTTCGTGCTTGCTAGGCAAGCGCTTTAACCACTGAGCCATTACTTCAGTTCCTAAAGGAGGAAAATTTAAAGAGATGATCAAAAATAGTGAGATAGACTTCTCAGAGTCGGGAAGGGGATTTGAGGACTTGGGAAAGCGGGAATGGGGTGAGGGAGGGAAATGGAAAATAACATGTGTATAAAATTTCTCAGGTGTATGTAATCTATGTAAGTGAATTTCACTTATAAATACACACAAATAAAATATTTTTTATTAAAAAATTAGAGGGGCTAGAGAAATAACACAGCAGTTTTGGTGCTTGCCTAGCAGGCATAGGCCCTAGGTTTGATTCTCCAGTACCATATAAGCTGTTGTGGTGCCTGTAATTCTGGCACTTGGGAGACTGAGGCAGGAAGATTACTGTGAGTTCAAGGCCAGCCTGGGCTACAGAATGAGACTCTGTTTCAAAAAAAAAAAAATGTTAGAGGCAAATGACATGGTCATGCTACAAGTAGAGGATCATAGAAATCATAGTAAATTTCTTATTAGAAACTAAGCAAGTAAATAGTGGAAGAATATAAATCTAAATATATGAATGTATGCATCACTAATAGCTCTCTGAAAGTTATCCTTCAGATAGCAGGAAAACAATTCTAAATGCAGATAGAAATCTACCTCATAAATGCATGCTAACAATGGCAAATACGTAAGTTTTTCCCCCTATTAAGTATTCTCAAAAATAAGTTTATTGTTTAAAATGAAAATATTAATAAGCTTTTGTGGTTCTCATAGATACATAAAAAATGTAGTTTATATGCTCTTTGTAAGTTTTTCTTTCTTTTCCCCTTCCAGAACTGGTGATGGAACCCAGAGCTTTCACACTGAACCCTGAGCTACATCCCTAACTTTAATTTTTTAAATTTTGAGGTAGGGTCTCAGTAAATCACTAAATTACCTACTTTTGCAATTATATTATGAAGTGTAATATATTATGACTTGTAATCTTCATGCTTCAGCCTCCCAGAGTGCTCGGATTGTAGGCATGTGCCACTTTGCTTGCCTTGTGTGGTGGTTAAACATTACCTGAAGGTAAACTGGTGAAATTGCATACTGCAGCCCCTAAAGTAGCCACTTACATGGCACAACAAGGACTCACAGCTAGTCAGCAAAAAGGAGGTGCAGTGCGATCATCAAAATCCAACAGAAGCCAATAAAAGATAAAAAGGGAACAAAGGCTAAGTAGGACAGTCATAAATACTGAGGCAATAACTCAAACATAACCATATGAATGATAATCATATTAAATATAAATAGTTTAAACATCTCAGTGTAAAGACCAATATTGTCAAATTGTATTCAGCGGTAGAATTCAACTTTGTTTGCTTAACAAGAAATAAATTAAATATAAACACAAATAGAGTAAAAGAATAAGAAAAGGTAGAGCATGAAAACCTAAAAGAAAAACTTGAACTGGTTATATTAATACCAGACACAGTAGATGTCAGAGTAGTGGCTATTACTAGAAATAAAAATGTCGTTTCATTCAGAAAGATAAAGGAGTCAGTTAAGAGAACATAATACCAAGTGTAAATGTGCCTAAACTAATAGAAACTTAAGAAATTGAGAAATGTACAGTTATAGTGATTTCAGTCACCTTTGTTAATTGAAGGCATTGAGAAAGGCAGACACCAAAGATATGGTTAGTGTCAGTAACCTGGTTAAACCAACTTGATCTGATTGCATTTGTATCACACTTCTTCAAAAAAGACCAGAGTGCATTTTTTTCACAAATTTGCACATTTAAAGATGAAATGATTAACTGAGCCCTAAGACAGTTCTCAGTTCTGAAGGGTCTGAGTCACAAGAGGATTGTTTTCTGATTACAATGCAGTTAAAAGTCAGCATAAAGATGTTTTGAAAATCTTCAAAGATTTGGAAATTAAACGCATGAGCATTTCATTTCTGTGCATGTTGGGACCCACTTAATTCTTAAATTAGGAAGCTGAGGCAGGAAAATTGCAAGTTTGATCCCAGCCTAGGCAATTTTGTGAGATCCTGTCTTCAAATAAAAAGTAAATGACTGGGAATGTAGCTCAGTGCCCAGGCCTTGGTTTCGTCTCCAGTACTGGGGTAGGGGTGGGGGAAATAAAAGGAAAGAAAGTAATAAGCTTAGTGAGGATAAGAGTATTATGACATAGTAGGAATAACATCACTAAATCAGTACTACTTGAAAAAAATTTATAGCACTAAGTGTGTAAGAGAAGATTTAAAATAAACAATTTTTGCTTCCAACTTTAGTTTGAAAAAGAAGGGCAAACAAATCTCAAAAGAAACAGAAATAGATGATCTGAATAGCTTTACATAGTTTAAAGAAATAGAAATTATAGTTAAAGGTCTCTTGCCTCCAAATTCCAGGCCTAGCTGGTTATTCTGATGAATTACAACAAATATTTAAGGAATCTTATGCGATATTATAATAAATACTGAATGTGGGAATATTTTTCAAGGTTTATAATGTGAACATTATTGGATAGAAGAGTCAAAGACATGATTATAGACCAATACTTTTCATAATATAATGCAGAAATGCAAAATTCACCAAGTCTAATTCACCAAAGGAAAATACATCATGTCCATGTAGGGTTTATCCATAAAGGCGGAATTAGTTTAACACTTAAAAATATCAATCACCATATTAAACTAAAAAGGTCACATTATCCTCTCAGTAGATGGAAAAAGATTGTTTGATAAAATATTTACTATCTATTTTTTATAATAACTTTCAGCAAACTGGAAATAGAAGTCAACTTTCTTCACCTGGTAATATGCATCTGGGAAAACTGATTTGTTGACAGTGTACTTAATGTGAAATCAAACACTTAAAACACAAGAAGACAGCATACCTATTTTCACTAGTTCTATTCATCATCCACTTGAGAAGTTCTAGTAGTACTATCAGGTGAGGAAGGAAAATAAATGGTATTCAGCTCAAAAGGAAGGAATAAAATTATCTTTATTCAGAAGTCACTCAACTGGGTAGAAAATCTGACAATTTACTGGGATTATTGAATGAATGTGGCAAAGTTGCAGGATATAGGAACATTATACAAAAGTTGTGTTTCTATATACTAGCAAGGAATCAGAAATGAAGATTATTTTTAATAGCATCAGAAATACAAAATGCAGATAAATCTAGCAAAATATGTGAAAGTTGAGAATAAAGTATTGCCCTGAGAAATAGATACCTAAATAGAGATGCACTTGATCCTCATTTATTAATTCCTTATTAATAAGTTCCCCTACTTACTATTTTTTTTTTTTTTTTTGGAGGCAGAGTCTTAACTCTGTAGTTCAGGCTGTCCTGAACTCACTCCGTAGCCCAGGCTGGTCTCAGACACACAATAAGCCTCTTGCCTCAGCTTCCCAACTGCTGGGATTGCAGGCATGCACTATCAAACCAAAGTTCTGTGGTGTTGGGGAATTGAACTCAGCTTCTTGCTTGCTAGGCAAGCATTCTGGCTGCTGTGTTATTCCTATTGACCACTTTTATTTGTGATTCCTAGATTTTATTTGTACTTTTGTTTTTCTTCTGTGGTTCTGGAGTTTGAACCCAAGACCTTTGCATTATACTACATCCCCAGCCCATTTTTAAATTTTGATTTTAAGACAAAGTCTTGGTAAGTCACTAAGGCTGGAGTCAAACTTGAGATCCTGCTATCATTTTGGACTTTTTTGGCTAAGATCAAGTGTAGTAACCTTCTGCCTCGGCCTCTCAGAGTGCTGAGATTAGAGGCCTGTGCCACCAGGTTTGGGTCCAGGCCCTTTCTTTATTTTTATTTTGAGAGAGGCTCTTGCTGAGTCGCCAAGTTGCTTAGGGTGAGCTCACAACGTGTGGCTTTTGTGCCCCATACTCTTAGTGTGCTGGGATTACAGTTGTGCACCATATACCCAGCAGTATTTGTAGCCCTGTTGTGATTGTGACCTTCAGAGTGACAATGATTTGAGTTACCTGGTGTGCACATTCTTACCTCAGATTGAACAACTACCCATTCTGCTTGTTTTAGCTTTCATGTTACAAGCATGTGGGCTTTTCTTGGTTTGTTTAGGTTTATTGAATGTCACATTTTTGCATCCTCACACTTTTTGATGATTATTTCATTGTTTAAGAAGGCTTCTAGGGGTAACACTTCTATGCTGTATAGAGTTTGATGCAGTTTGTTGTGCTTTGTGGAGAAGTTCTGTGTGTTAGATAAGTTTCATTCAGGTGAAATTACTATGCTATTGGCTGTGAGTTCAACATCGGGGAATCAAAGATATGTGAAATGTTTAAACAGAAACATACATATAGCAAGATTATGTGCTGATCACTTGGCAAAAACATATCGAGACGCCTGCAGGAATTTAACACATAAAGAGCAGTGCTTTAATATCCATTAATTCACCATGAGCAGTAACCGTATAGATCTGTCCCTGACCCCTCATCATCTAAGAGATGAGAATTCACTATCTTTTTCATAGGTTGGAGAATTTAACTTTGTTAACATGTTGCTTTTCACCAAATTACAGATTCAAGGTAAATATACTCCTATATTTATATTCTGTATTGTCAGAATGAACAAAATGATGTTAGAATTCATATGAAAATTCAAGAACTTAGAATAGTCAAAAGAGCTGTGAAAAAGAACAGAGTATGGGATTAGGTCTGTTTAGTTTGAAGATTTGTTGCAAAGCTACAGCAAATACAGTCAGTACTGACCTAAGAGTAGATGAACAATAAAGAAGACTATAGGTAATCCAGAAAGAAAACCATTCACAGATAACATCTTTTGACAAGCAATGTACGACAGATTACGACCTCTTCCACAAATGATGCTAGAACAATTAAGTGTCAGTATACAAAAAGAAGAAGTTGGATTCAAACTTTATATCATATACAAAGTTTAACTCAAAATATGTTAACAGACTTAAATGTAAACCTTAAAAAAGGCTTTTAGAAAAAAGTAGAAACTTTCTGAGATCCAGTTAGCTTATGAATTCTTAGGTAAAACACCAAAAATAGATTCTATAGAAGAACAGATTGGTAAATTAGAGTGTGTTAAAATTAAAATATGCTCTTAAGAAAGTACTTACCAATACTTGAGATTTGAAGAGGGAAACCACAGGCTGGGAGAAAGTCCTTGCTACGCTTCTGTGGTGACTGACTTCTACCTCCAAAATGTAAAGAATTTTAAAAATTCAACAAGAAATAAACCAATTAATAATGGATAAGCTATACAGATGGGCAGTTATCTACACAAGATATGCAGATGGCATATAAGAAAACAAAAGGATGCACAGTGTCAGTAGTCATTAGGGAAGTAGTTTAAACCTCAGTGAGATAACATTCCACCATCTTTTAGTGTGAGTGAAAAGACTCACCATAACTAAATATTGGCAAGGACACACTGTTCTTTTGTTTTAATATATTTAAATTTCAATATGGCTTTCTTGAAACATAACGGAGATTGTAGGTGTAACTCGTAGAGCATACTTTGAATCAAGTCCTTGAACATTTTCTTTGTGTTTTTCAGAATTTTGGTCATACTGTTAACTTTAAAAAATGAACACTTTACAGTTAGGATTTAAAACATATGCTGTAAACCATTCTTTACTTTTGGTATGACTTTATAAGATAGTAATTAAAATTTGAACATGCAAACTATGAAAAGAATATATGAAATCAAATAAAGAAAATCCCTCTATTCACCCTTCTTTAATGCATGCACATCTGATTTAAAGAAGGTAAAAATATGATTAGAGAATGAGATGATGCAACGTTTTGTATTGTAGGAATTGAACTCATGTAGCTTTGTTAATTCAGCATTTTGTAATGTTTTTTTCATGTTAGTTAATAAACACCCTCTTCTCCCCTTCTCTTCTCCCGTCTCTCTGTGTGTGTGGTGGGGGGGGGGTACCAGGAATTGTACCCATGATGCTCTGACGTACATTCTCAGTCCTTTTGATATTGAAGGATAGTCTTAGGCTCCCAAGGTGAGAATATAGGCGTGCACCATCTTGCCTAGTTCCTTTCTCTTTTCAAAGTTACATAGTAGTTTTAAATGACCAATCTATTATTAAAAGACAAATATTTAACTTGCTTTTATTTATTTTTATTTATTACAGTCTTTGTGTTCAGATCATCATTGGATGCATCCTTTTTGAGACAAGGTCTCAATCTATAGTCTAAGCTGGTCTTGAACTCATTGTGTAGCCCATTCTGCAATCTTTCTGCCTCAGTTGCAGGAAGTCCTGAGATTACAGGTGTGCACCCCCATTCCTAGCTGATGTGATTCTGGGGGAATGATAGGCTTGCATTTTTAACCACTGAACTGCACTCCCAGCCTGTCATTGCATATATCTTCTGTCAGTCTTTTTGTAGTGTTTATGCATAGATGTAGAATTGCTATTATTTTGTTTGTTTTTTGAGAGAGTCTTGCTCTGTAGCCCAAGCTGGTCCTGAAGTGACTGTGGAGACCAGGCTGGTCTTGGACTCATGTTAGTCGTTCTGTTTCAGCCTCCCAAGAGCTGGGATTACAGGTGTGGGCCACTATACCTGGCTTATGTGGTGCTGGGGAATCGAACTCAGGTACTTAGCACTTCCTAGGCAAGTGCTTTAACTGCTGAGCCATTCCTCCAGCCCCATTATTTTTTTGAAATCATCATTTGTATTGGACATTGTTTTGTTGTTGGTAGGACAAAATACCAGGCAACATGACATAAAGGAGAAGAGATTTAGCTTAGCTCATGGGGCTAGCTCTATTCAGTTTGAATAAACTTTCAGAAGGTTTAGTCTGTAGTCTGCTTGTCCTGAAGCATCAAGGATAGCATTGAAGGGCATGGTGGAAGAAAGCTGTTAAGCCCATAGCAGCCAGGAGAGAGGTAGGAGGGAGGGGCCAGGGAGAAAGGCAGTACTCTTCAGACCTGCCCTGTGTGACTCGCCCCTTCTGCCAGGCCTGTCTCCCAACCCTAACTGATCAGTGTAGGCCCCACCTCTCTGGAGCTAATCACCTAAGACACTGAGGCGGTATACAGGAGACTTGGGGGGCTCTGTAGATTTAAACCGTAGCTTCTGTCCTTGGCCCCCTTAGAAACTCCTGTCCATCTTATTGTGAAAAATTCAAGTAAGTTCATCCCTCAGAGTTGCCAGTCTTAAATGGTTCAGCACTGAGCGAGGGTTTATGTCCAGAATCTCATCTGAGACTCAGAGCAACCTCTTAACATGTGTTGACACAGAGTGAGTGCTACTGTTCTGATGGGGAGAATAGGGGGATAGAAAGGAATGGGACCACGGCAAGAAAAAAATAGGGTGAACACTAAACCCTGCGGTTCTGTGTTGACTCAGAGGTCTTGAGCAGTCCCACTTCTGTGATCTTGCTGGTTGCCGCCCACGTGACTTCTCTCTTGGCTCGGCTTTGCTCACTACCTGTGACTTGTTGGCACTCGTTTTACTTTCCTGTCACCTTCAACTTCCTGAAGTCTCCAGTGCACCTTCACTCTTGCAGATATATGCAAACTCCTCTCAGGCACATTGCTGCCCTGCCAGGCCTTTCTCTAAATTCTGGATGGAAGCCTCCTGGACTCCCCAAGACTTACACCTTGTGTGCACCAGGTCGCTGTCAGTTTGAGCTGTGGCCAGGTGCCCTTGTATCACGGCTGCAGTGGCCTTTCAGTTACCAGATGGCTGAACTTGGAGGATACCATTTCCTAGGTGTCTCTGACTGATGCAGGGTAGCCTGAAGCTCTCTTCTCAAAGCAAAATCTTGCAAAGGAGTTTATCTTTCTGCTTCTTTGATTCTGTGATGGGTGGGTCTCGCCAATTCCTGACGTGTTTTTAAGCCATGTTTTCTATTGTCACATGCAAAGTATTTGGCTTCTTTATAACAGGGCTAATATTTTTAATAACCACATTCTCTTTGGCTTCAATTTTAATTTATTTTACTTTGTTTTGTTTTGCTTACTTTCAGAGACAGGTCTCATTGTGTAGCCAGGCTGGCCTTGCATTCATAGCAGTCCTCCCAGCCCTGTTGTAGTCATTTGCAGGCACTTGTGGAGACTTGCAGAGTGACAACACTTTCAGTTACCCAGTGTGCACATTCTTACTTTAGGTTGAACAACTACCCATTTTGCTTGTTCTTTCAGCTTTCTTCAACCTTCTGAGTCCTGGGGTTACAGACGTGTACCATCATATCTAGCCTGTGTGGTGCTGGGAAATAGAACCAGGGCCTTGTGCTTGTTAGGCAAGCACTCTTACCTGTTGTGTTGTTCCTCCAGCCCCTAGCTCCAATTTTAAACAATGTTTTTTGGTCAGCCTGCAAAATTTTTACATTTTTTTAATGCTTCCATCTTTATTTAATAGCAGTGAGATGGTCTGGCATTTGTAAAGAGCTTTGTACTTTTCAAAAAGCTTGTGTATACAAGGTTTTTGAAAAGTTTTATCTAATCTTAATGGTTCTTGATTGGCCTATAAGTTAACTTTGGCTTCCCAAAGTTCCTAGCAATCTTAGAGAATACTTACTGCACTCAAAAAAAAAAAAAAAAAATCCAAAGTGAGGAAATTGCTCTGAAAGCAGTCTGTAAAATTATGACACTGTTATATTGGCCATTGTTGTTTCATACATACAGAAGCTTAGTTAAACTCTTAAGGGATTTAAGGGGTTTGTGGATGTTATATAAAAATTTACATTACAAAATTTACAGAATTTTTACATCTTTTGCCTCTGTTCTTTGTTCTTGAATTTCATTGTACATCTGGCTGAAAGCAGCCAGTGTCACCCATGTGAAAGCTTAATTACTCAGGCTGCCTTGAACTATCATCTGCTGGATTAATTAATCCATAGTGCCTAAACTTAAGAGCACACAAGAAAAATCAGTAAGTGTCCTAACAGTGTAACTCTGGAAGCCTTTCTGGATAAGAAAAAACCTTGAGGGCTCGGGTCATAGCTCAGGGGTTAAAGTGCTTGCCTAGAAAGTCCTGGGTTCGGTTCACCAGCACTGCATAAGTCAGGCATGGTGATGCATGCCTGTAATCCCTGCATTCAGGATACTGAGGTAGGAGGATTGCTGTGTATTTGAGGCCAACTTGGGCTGTGTAGTGAGCTCAGGACCAGCCTGGACTATAAAGCAAGATCCATCTCAAAAACAAACAAAAAAACCTTGAAGCCATTGTAGGAAAAACAGACAGTTAACATAAAAATATAATATCTCAGGAAAGCAAAACACATCATCAGTAACACTAAAAGAATCATTTGTAAATGGGCTAGACAACCCAGCCTTAAGAAGCAAGCCTTCAGGCAGTGCAAACAGCAAACACACTGTGAACTTTCCCCTTGATGAAGAGGTCTCCTAGTAGCTGGGCAGATTAACTCAGGAGAAGCAGTTCTTGGTAGAATCATGCTAGCAAGTGACATGTTAGAAACCGTTTTGTGAAGAGCCTTAGTCTGAACTGCTTTGGGAAAAAGAAGCCGCAGATGGTCGCACATCAGGGTCTTTGGGGACACCCTTGATTTCCGCCTGGGAAAGATGTGGCCCAAGAGATAGTTGCCGAGAAGGGAGAACAGACAGCAAACCACCTGAGTGGTTTGGGCCACAGTAAGACCAGTGAGAAGCCAGAGCAGACAGAATGATTTCCTAAGGGGTTGGGGTGAATGAGATGGGTTGGAGGCCATTGGACTATTGGGTTCTGCTAGCTGCCCAGCCAAGGACAGAACTCAGTGGGCTTTCAGCTCTTCCTGACACAACCTTCTACATATTGGAAGAAACGCTTTTTCTTTGCCAGTGGCTTGAAGTCCTCAGGCAAGACATACTTCTGCAGTTTTGGATGTGGGGAGGGTGAGAGCAGGTCTTACTAGCAGACACACAGAAAAAACTAAACAGGAATCCATAGTTGGCCAGTCAGTTGCTCCTTCCCCTACTGCATATCTGGTGGACAGTGGATATCAACACCAGAGGACAAGGAAAGATACTATTTACCCAGATCACACAGTGAAAAATTTTGAACTCATATTAATTGTTCTTTGTATATACTTTGGATTTGGGCCTTTTTTTTGGTTATTGCTGTTTTTGTTTTGGGTCTTGTTATTTTAGTTCTGAGTGTTTCTGCCTTTTTAAACTAGTGTCTATAGACACTACTTTTCTCTTATTTTTCACTTTTCTTCATTCCTCTGTGTATGTAATTCTATTATGTGTACTTTCTGCTAGTCTTCCCTTGGAACTTATTTCAATTTTCTCCCTTCTGCTCTTCTTCCTTTTCTTCTCCAAAACTCTTTGTCTTAGTCCCCTCTTTTCTTCACCTCACATTCTTATGATTACTATTAGGCATTATTAATATGTAGATGTCTGGTTTAACTAATTAAGAACTAATAACTTGTTACTTAGTTACATCTAGGACATTGGTGCCCACCTTTTTACAGTTATTAACAACAGTATAGTGTTGGCTGTAGTAGAATTTTTGGGTAAGTTATTTCACTTGTCTAGATAACTGTTGTAATAGTATAGACCTCACTTCCACTGATAAGAGCAGAATAGTGGTAACATTTACCTGGTTTTTATATGTGATTAATTTGTCTGTCTTAGATTATGACATTACTGATGAACCCTTTCTTACTATAAATGGTAAGTTATAGTAAGTTACAGTGGTTAGAGTATATTAACAGTTAGTAAACTTTAGCTATTTAGTTTAGCTTTAATGGTAATTATACATTGCTCTTCTGTTATTAATGGTGGTAAAGTATTGCTAGCAATAGATCTTTCAAATGAATCAGTATTTGGTTTAAGTAGCTGTATTAATAGAGTAGACCACATCCTAATGTTAAGGATGGGGTAGTGGTAGCATTTAATTCGTTATTATGGTATATCAACAGTTGGTTTGTTTTAGATTATACCATTACTACAGATTCAGGTAATGCTGTTAATGGTAGCATAGTGCTTGATGTTTTTCTTCAGTCAGTAGTGGGCTTGTCTTTGGGTCACCAATATTACTGTGATTTTGTTTTTTTCCTCAATGAAAAGTGTAGGGGATCAGGAAAACAGTAGAAAGCTAGTCACTGAGAAGACCCCCCCCCCCCCAAACTTAATGGCTAAGTAGACTGAACACAAGTGTAAATATCAGAATATAAACAAACTCAAGAAAGTACCAAGGAAAGACATAATCTATCTGAGGAAACTTTGACAGTGGAGTTTTCAGCCTAACTGATCTATAATCTTCAGCAGTAGAATCATGAGAAAAACAAAGCAATAAAACCCCTATGGAAACATCTAACTCCCCAGAAACTGATATCATGGGCCCTGAAATAGTGGAACTTTAAGGAAGTCAAAAACAAGTACACAAGTGATCAATCAGTTCAAACAAGATGTACTTAAACAAATGCAAGAGATGTTTAATGAACTTAAAGAGCAAGGAGCTAAACAAATAATGGTCCTAATTGATAAAGGTTTAGTGAGTTTGTAGAAAAGTTAGATAGTTGACTGAGGTAGTGAAGGCAATGCAAGATAAGAAGGAACATTTTGGTATAGAAGTAGAAAATCTAAAAATAAATCAAGCTGAAATTCAGAATATGAAAAATTCAATTGAAAACACTGAAAGCCAGTTCAAACATTTTGAGGACAAAGTATCAGGCCTTGAAGACAAGGTTGACCAATTAAATGATGTATCCAGAGACACCTTCAAAACAAGGAGATAGCAAGATAGATAGGTACAATACTGGTGGATGACTCAGAAGTAACCAATCTCTGAGTTATGAGCATGAAAGATCAGAGGACAATACACGAGTATAAAGAATTTATTCACTGAAATAATACCAGAAAATTTCTTGAATGTAGAAAAAGAAATTAATGTTGAGGTACAAGAGGCATATAGAACACCAAATAACCTTGACTAGAAAAGAAATTCTCTACCACATCTTAATCAATATTCAACACAAAGAGAGACTATTAAAAGTAGTAAGAGAAAACAGACATTTTTCAAATAAGACAAGCCCATCCTAATAACTATGGAGTTCTCAATGCAATCTTAAAGGCTAGTAGAATCTGGAATGATATTTTTCAAGCTCTAAAAGAAAGTGTCAATCCTGGCTTTTGCATCTGGCAGAATTACTTCTGAAAATTGAAGGACTAAAATTACTTTCATGACAAACATTAAATAAATTTATCAGCATTGGACACAACACGAGGGAGTCTTAGAGACAAGAAAAAAGCCACATCAAAGAATTCAGATAATAGGAAACATCAAAAGGGAGAGTGTAGCAAAGAGAAAAACCAAAGAAATAGCAGTGAAAAAGCAAGACAGTGATAGAATTCAGCAAATATGTTACAGTAATGGCTCTTAATACCAATGGTCTTAACTCCCCAACCAAAAAACTCAGACTGGCAGATTGTTCTTGCTTGGAAGAGACACACTTATGAGAATTAATGCTGTATGTATCTGGAGTACAAAACAAGCAGGAGTAGCTGTACTATTCTCAGACAAAGGAGATTTCAAACCAACACAGATCAGAAGAGACAAAGATGGACACTGCTCTACCATCCTATTCTGGTTAAGGGCACAATCCAATAGGAAGAGCCCACATTCATTAAAATATATGTCTAATGTTGGTGCACTCAGTTTCATAAGACAAAAACTACTCATCATTACAGGTCAGATAGACCCCAATACAGTCATACTAGAGGACTTTCATACCATTTTCTCATTAATAGGTCAACCAGTCAAAAAAATCAACAGAAATATCAGAGCTAAACCACATTGTGGAGCAAATGAACTTAACAGATAGCTGTAGAGTATTTCATCCAACACCAGCAGAATAGATCTTTTTTCTCAGGGGCATATGTACTTTTTCCAGAATAGACCATGACCTTGGTTTTAAGACATACTTAAATAAAAAAGAAGTGAGATGATTCTCTACATTCTTTTAAATTATAGTAGAATGAAAGTTGAAACCAACAGTTAAAGAAACTACAGAAATTATACAAATACCTGGAGATTCAGTAGTATATTATTGAACAAAGCCCTGGATCATAGAAAAAACCAGGGAAGAAATAAAAAACTTCCTAGAGTCAAATGACAGTGGAAGCATGTCATACTAGAATCTGTGAGACAAAATGAAAACTGTTCTAAATAAGAGGGAAGCTTATAGCTATTAATGCATGAAGGCGGAGGTTGTAGCCAGCAGAGATGCAGTGGGGTAGGGACACCAAAGTCCTTTGCAGTTAGTTCACATCTTGTCACAGTTTACCCTGGGTGCTAGATACTGGACTGGACTACAGGATTTAATTCTTGCCCTACCAGGGTTAGAATTCAGTCTGGTCTGATTGCTTTCTGTCCTCCTATTCTTTCTCTTTGGAAAGGGCATGATTATCCTGTGCCATTGTATGTTGGAAGTATTTAACCTTTCTTTGATTTTCGCATTAGGTTACAGCTGAAAGTCTGATTTGTGTCTCAGAGGAATCTTTGGACTTGGAGTATTTTAGCAATGCTTGAACTGTTAAGACCTTGCCCACTCTTATAGAAAGACTAAATGCATTTTGCATGAGGAGATGAACATGAATCTTTGGGAGCCAGGGATGGAATATTATCATTTGGATTTGGAATGTCCCCCCAAATTCTCATGTAATTGGATGTTATATATTGTCAGTGGACCAGGAGATTGGGTCTGGTTTGGAGGAATCTGTAAGGAGGGGTAAATTATGGATGTGTGGTTGATTACAAGTGTGTAATGGAAGACAAGAATGTATCAGATTATAGATTACAAGTGTGTGGATTAGATTAGAGGTGTGTGGTGGATTAGAGGCTTAATCTTGGAAGGGACAGAACTCTGAGGCTAAACTTGGAAGGGGAGGATCACTGGGACAGGACATAGAAGGTTATATGCTACTTCCTCCCTTCCTTCTGGGACTTGGCTTTTTGTTTGCAGTTCCATGAGGAACTGCTGCTGCCTCTGCCAGCTGCCTATGAGTGGACTGAGACTTTCTGAAATTATTAATTAAAATAAAATTTTTCTCCCCCAATTTGTGAATGTTGGGTATTCTGTCCCAGTAATGAAGAAATGACTAAGATAAATGCACATATGACAATAGAGCAATCTTAAATAAATAGTCCAATGGTGTAGCTCAGAGTTTTAGAGAAACAATAACGAGTCAAATACAAAAGAAATAGAATACAGGAAATTATAGCAGAGCAGAAATTATAGAATTTTACTAAAGATAATACAAAAGACCAGCGAATTAAAGTTGGTTCTTCCAAAGGATAAGTAGCCAAACTAACCAAAAGATGGAAAGAAAGAGTTGACGTCAATTCCATTAGAAATGAAAAAAGTTAAATCATAACTACACTGCTGAAATCCATGGAATTATCACGAATTGGTTTGAAAATTTATATATCAATAAATTTGAGAACCTAAAAGAAATGGAAAAATTCTTAAACATGTAAAAGTTGCCAAATTTGAGTGAAGATGTTAAAAGCCCTGAATAGATGACTAGCCAGGTATGAAATTGAGATAGTAGTAAAGTCTCTACCAATAAAGAAAAGCCTATGTAGGCCTTGGGGCGTTGCTTAGTGGTCAGAACATTTACCTAGCATGTGCAAGACCCTAGATTGATTCCCCACCACCACACAAAAATTAGCCAGACATGGTGGCACATACCTGTAGTCTTAGCACTATGGAGGCTGAGGCATGAGGATTTCTGCAAGTCCAAGGCCATCCTTGACTATGGAGTAAGTTCTGGACCAGGACAGAGTGAGACCCTATCCAAAACAATAACAACAACAAAATTAGGAATGGGTGGATTCACCATTGAATTTTACCAAAATTCCAGCGAAGGGCTAGTACCAAAGTTTCTCAAACTTTTCCATGAAATGGCAAGAGAAGGAACAATGCCAAATTCCTTCCTGGAAGTTAGCATCACCCTGAATCCAAAATAGTTGACAATAGTTAATCCAGATGGTAACAACAACAACAAAACTGTAGGCCAGTTTACTAAATGAATACAGATAGAAAAATCCTTACCAGTGTACCTGCAAACAGAAAATAAAAAAAAGATGCCACTTTTTAGCAATTTGACTTTTGACAACGGGTCCAAAACCATACAGTGGAGAACAGGTATCCTTTTTAACACATGGTGCTGTGAAAGCTGGTTATCTGCATCCAGAAAAATGAAACTAGACCCACATTTCCAGCATGAACCAAAATCAAATCAAAATGGATCAAAGACCTAAATATTAATACCGAAAAAATGAATTGCTAAAAAGTAAAATAGATAAAACTCTTCAAGACATAGGCAAGGTAGGCAAGGGCATTTTATACTTTTTTTTTTTTTGAAACAAGGTCTCACTCTCACGCCAGTCCTCCTGCGTCAGCTTTCTGAGTGCTGGGATTACAGGCTGTGCCATTGTGCCTTGCTTATGTGGTGCTGCGGAATTGAACTCAGGGTCTTGTGCATGTTAGGCTAGTGCTTTTAACTGCTGGGCTACATGTCCAACCCTTAGGCAAGGACTCTCTCAAGAAAATGGCTATAGCGCAAGTTGATTTTATCCCAGGGATGCAAGGATGGTCCAACATTAGTAATCAGTTAATCAGCTTTGCCATAAAGATACTAAACAGATTTTCACTTAAACAGAAGCAAGGGTAACATTCACAGGATTTTCTCTGTAGACAGAAAAATCCTTTGACAAAATTCATCATTCATGATAAAAGCCTTGATGCTAATAGTTTAGAGGGACTTTATCTCAAACTGATAGAAGCAACTTAGAACAGTCCTACTGCCAGTATCAATGTAAACAGGGAAAAACTGAGAGTATTTCCCTTCAAATCAGGAACAAGATAAGGGTGTCCACTCTTCTTACTTCTGTTCAATGTAGTACTTGGAAGTCTTAGCTAGAGCAATCAGACCAGGGAATAAAAAAAAAGAAAATATGTAGCGGAAACAAGCCAAAACCATCCTTATTTGCAGATAGCATGATTCTTTACATAGAAGACCCCCAAAATTCCACTGGAAGACTCCTACAACTAATAAATTCAGCCAAGTTTCAGGTTACAAAATCAATCCTTAAAAAAATCATAGCATTACTTTATATAACAGTGAAAAACACAGAGAAAGAGTGAGACAGTGTCTCAAAAAAAAAAAAAAGACATCCTGTTCATCCTGGATAGGCAGAATCAATGTTGTCTAAATGGCTCTACTATCAAAACTGATACACAAATTCAGTGCTATCCGGTTAAATACCAATAGCATTTTTTACAGATTTAGAAAAGATGATCCTAAAAAAATTTACATGGAAACCTAAGAGACCTAGAATAACCAAAGGAATTCTAAGCAGGACAAAAAGGAAGGAGATATCACAATCCCAGTCTAATTCAGTCACATTAAAACGTACTAGTGACTGAATTAGACTATACCCAGCAAAATTATCTTTTAATTTAAAGGGAGAACTTAAAACTTTCCATGACAGAGACAGCTTAAAGGAATTTGCAGCCACTGAGCCAGTATTGCAGAAAATACTTAAAGGAAACTTAGAAAGTAAAAGGGAGACCAGCGACACCAATGACCCCAGAGAAAAAGTGACAACAGCTAGAGGAGAATGAGCTGAGAAAAAAGTAGGTTAGTAATCAGTGAAATTTGAGTAAATAAGATAACGGAAGTTAGGAAATTCTGAAATAACTAAATTTGCCTTCGTGTCTGTCACTTTAAGTATATTTATGTGGTATACATTTGACTTCATTTAATGTAGCAATGTGATATAGTTTCAATTTTGTTTTGTTGTAGCAATTCGCTTATTAGATCACTAATGAAAGTTTATCCTAAAGAAACTGATTGATGTAAAGATAACTTTGTGAATGTACAAATATGCACCTTCCAGTATTCAGCTAAGATAATTGAATTTTATGTATTTTTTTTTCTTTCCCAAATTAACTAGTATTTTGAACTACATGCTTATAGTTATTTTCTAATGTGAACTGGTGGCTAAGGCCAGGTTTAAACAATAACAATGAAGATATAGGAGAATATGGAAAAAACTTTTGGTGAATATCCTAATAAAGGGATTGGTTGGATTCAGAGAAGAGATATCAAGATTTAAATACTGCGAACCCGTTAGAGGAATAGGAAGCTGAGGTAGAGTGGTGACTTGAGTGAAATGACTTAGGTGCGGAGGATTAATATGTTAAACACTGTATGGTTTCTCTGACTTGGAAAACCCAGAACACAGACATTCTTTGGAACCATATGAAGTGATAGCCAGAGCCAGGGGAAGGGACAGAGAGGGGGTGGGAGGGTAGAAAATGAGAAGGGATTGTGAAGTTGATATGATACATATATGTGTGAAACATCCAAATTCATTGTAAATACTATGTATTACATTTGTATATTAATAAAAATAGTGGGGGTAAAAAGTAATATTGATAAATACCGCATGTTATTGCCTCAAAACCAGCAAAAATACCAATGGGACAGAATTGAGGATGTGGAGACACCCCCAAGTATGTTCAGCCGTCTGATCTTTGACAGAGGGACCAAAAACATACAGTGGATAAAAGATAGCCTCTAACAAACGATGTTGTGAGAACTGCTTATTGGCATCCAGAAGAATGAAAACAGACCCACATTTTTCACTACGTACCAAAATGAAATCAAAATGTATTGGAGACTTTAGTATTAACACAGAAATAATGAATCTGATGAAAGATAAAATAGACAAAACCTTTGAAGACATAAGCATAGACAGAGACTTTCTAAATAAAGCTATGACACATGAAATAACATGAACCAGTGATACCACATTAAAAAGCATCTGCATCGCAATGGAAACAATCAGCAGAATGAAGAAAGAATCAATGGAATGGGAAAAAAATTGCCAGCTACTCGTCAAACAGGGTCCTATTGTCTAGAATATTCAAAGAACTAAGATAAATTCAACTGTCCAAAATAAAAGATACAGTCAAAAATGAGGAATTGAAATGAATAGACAGTTCTCAGGAGAAGAATTACAAATGGCCTATACATACATGAAAAACAGTTTAATATCTTTGGCCACAAGACAGATGCAAATTAAAACAATATTGAGATTTCTTAGTTTAGTAAAAATGACTTATCAAAAACTTAACAAATGTTGACAAGGTTGTGGAGAAAAAGGATCTCTGCACACTATTGGTAGGATTGTAAGCTGATACAATCATTATGGAAAGCAATATGGAGATTCATCAGAACGATGGAAATAGATACTTCATTTGACCTAGCCATACCTCTTGTGAGTATCTTCCCAAAAGTGTTAAAGATATCGGACAACAGTGTTGCATGCATACCGGTGATTATAGCAGCACAACTCATGCTAGCCAAATATTGGAAGCAGCCAATATGCCCATCTCAGCAAATGAAAGGATAAAAGGTGTGGTGTATATACATAATGGAATATTGCTCTGCCATAGAGATAAATTGAAATCATTTGTAGGAAAGTTGATGCACCTTGAGACCGACATGTTTAGTGAAGTTAATCAGATGCAGAACGTTAAATATCCCATGTTTCCAGTAGTGAGAAAAACCAAACCGTAAAAAAGAGAAGAGAGAAAAATGAGAATGGTGGGGGAAAGTAGATTTTGTGGAGAGTATAAGGGGGTTTGAGAGAATCCGGGCAGAAAGTGGAAAGAGAAGTAAAAGTGTGATACGTAGACACACTAGTTTGTCAAGTTGAATGTAATTATATATCACAAATACATATTAATAAAAACACTTTGGGGAAAAAATGAATATAGTGAATACGATTGCTGAATGCCATCCAACAGAAAGGCATGCTTGTCAAAACCCTGTTTTTATCCCCTGCTGTGGTTTGGATCTGGAGCATCCCCTAAAAGTCTCATGCGCTTGGATGTTGTGGATTGTCTGTGGAACCATATGCTGTTGAGAGATTAGGCCTGGTCTGGAGGGATGGACTGCAGTTGTGTGAATAGGACTACAGGTGTATGGATTGGATTATAGGTATGTGATGGGGGCTTAAACCTGGAAGGGTTGGAACACTGAGGCTGGACCCAGAAGGGTTGGATCACAGGGACAGAACCTAGAAGGATACGTGCTGCTTCCTGCCTGCCTTCTGGGGCGGGTCTTGACTTGTCTTCCTTTTTGCAACGCTGTGAGGAGCTGGGTGGACCTCTGCCTCTGCCATTTTCAGCCGCCCCACCCATGAATGGACCTGTAACCTGAAACTGTGAGCTAAAGTAATTTTTTCCTTCCTTACGGTGGATGTCACCTATTTAGTCATAGAATGAAAAGTAACTAAGACATCCACCTTATTCACTGAATCTGACACTGCAACATCTGGCTCTTCCCCAAAGTCAGAGTGGTCGTGGAAGGTAACATTTTGAATCACTTCAGACCATTGAGACAGCCACAGCAGCCTAACTAAAGACACAAAAGATAACATCTGAAAATTCTTGAGGCTGTGGCAGCTGCACATGGTGGCACATGTCTCATATTCCAGCATCCTAGTGGCTTTGGCGTGATGATTGCTGTCGTTGAAGGCCAGCCTGGACTATAGATTGAGAGCCTGTCTTAACAAATCTAAACAAAACAGAACAACAGGAAACAAAACAAAACAAAGTTCAAAAAAAAAGTGGCAAGAGTGAAAAGTATGTTTGAAGTAAGGGGGAATATTTAGAGAGGGTTTAATTGCTATGTATCTTTGAGTGTAGTAAATTTTTAAACATGCATGGGCTGTGTTTTTCATTAGAATTCATAAGTTCTTTCTCAGAGTTACATGGATACCAGTAAGTGACAGAGACATTCAAAACCGTCCCTGAAACATCATACAGCAGATACTCTCTCCAAATGCTAAAGTTTTATATTGTAAAATCCAGTATTACTAATTTTATTAACTTCTGAGTAAGTTCCTCTTGTTCCAATTATCCTGTTTACTTGAAGACTTTCACAACATCCTCTGTGATGACTTCCTTAGGTTTCCAGAAAATGTATACATATATGACTTTGTATATATATGTTGTCTGTTCTCTAATAAGTTACATAAAAATTATGGTCTCTTTTTTTTTTTAGAATGTCAACTTTTTATTCTAGCCAAAGAGCTACTCACACCTACCATTATGATTTAAACTTTTGGTGAATCATCACATACAAATAACATTCTTATAAGCAAAGATATGTAATAACATAAATAATATTATAATCAAGCCCTACTGTTAGGAATTTACGTATTTCTTTTAAATTTTAATTGTTGAGTCATTTTAAGTGAAATTATATCAATTATTTGAGTGTGTTTTATAATTCTATAGATGTTTTATGTAATTTTGATGTGATTTTAAAATTATCGGTCATAGAGTTCTGTCAAGTTGCTAATACTAATTAGGTTTTTATTAAATAACAGCTGTTTAAAGTAGTTCTAATCATCTTGTTAAGGAAAATATTACAATGGTAATTTTCTAATCCATTAATTTTAAATGTTTGGATTTTAATTATGAAGCCTTATCAAAGTGTTTCACACGTCTCTCACACCAGAATTTTAGCCACACATTAAAATGTTGTATTGGATTCATGTTAATTTTATAAAGTAGAAAGTTAAAATTAATGTGCTAAAGCTGAGTGTGGTGGAGTGCTTGTAATCCCAGCACTGCGGAGGCTGGCAAGAGGATTGCCTGAGTTCAAGACCAGCCTAGTGATCTGGATTGACTTCAGGACTAGCCTGTACTAGTGAGGGAGATGCTGCCTGAAAATAAATAAATAAATAAATAAATAAATAAATAAATAAAATGTGACATAAATTTATACCATGTTGTTTGTTTGTTCTTTAAAGGATTTTGATGAGGTTTTCTTAACAAATTGGGTTCACTTAACTATACATATATTTAAAACTTATACTGTTAAATATTCTCTACTGAAAAATTTCTTGTTATGCTGACTCTGCTTCTAATACTTTTTACATCGTAACAGATGAATATGCAACATGACTGAGTTAATGAAAATTGCACATTAGATGTAAAATGCTGTTTATATAGAATTGGCTGTTTTTAACCAGACTTTAGTATTTTTTTTAATTTTTAACAAATCGTTCTACTACTACTTCATTAAGCTGTTTGTTGACTTTGAACAGTTCATATCATGGTAAGCAAGAATAAAAATTAACTATAGCCTACAGTCACAAAAACGTCTATGACTGACTTCCTGAATTGAACTAAACATTGTATAAAATGCTTGTATGATAGTAGAAGACAGTGGGTTAAGTCAAATGCAAGTTTTTCTTAAGCCTTTTTGACTTTTATCTTTTGGTACTGTCTTTTAAAGTAATAACTACTAGTTAGTGATTTTTAACTTTTGGTTTTGTTTGTTCACAAAATACTTAGTATGGTTTAATTGTAGAGGAGCTGTCAGTTGTATTGGTCCTATAGTTTGTTGCTTAAATTTTCTTTTTATTCATATTTCCAGATATTTATGTAGTTTTCTTATGAAATAGTTTTCTTATTCATACAGTTCATGACCAAGTTGTTGTCATAAATTGTTTCTTCAATTGAGAGAGCTAGGTATTTAAAGAATATGATTTTTGCATTAAACCTTGCAAGAGAAAGTCTGAAGATAAAGTTCCTAAATGCAGAGGTTTTTGTTCATTTTTGCATTCTTCCTACATATGCAGGAAGTAATCTACCTAGATGTTTTATGCTTAGGATTAAAAATATTTTTGTCTTTTGATTAATGTAAGATGAAAGAAAATTCAAAAGGAATTAAGTGTGTCTGTAAGTAAGATGAAGGAAAATACAAGATAAAAATATAGTACATAGTAGGGAAATAAACTAAAGTTATGATACTGCCTTATATTTGCACTATACAGTTTAAAATCTCACTTCACAATGATTTCATGAAATAAGTAGATAGATTTTTACCTTCTTTTGGGGGGATGGTGGCTTAGGTAAAATTCATGGCCTTGTATGTGGTAGGCAGGTGCTCTTCCACTGAGCTACATCTCTAGCCCCTCTCAGTTTCCTTGTACAGAAAGACTATAAGGCTTAATAAGTTTAAATAAAATTATTAAGACTTTGAAAGTTAAGAAACTTTTTTTTTTTTTTTTTTTTGAGACAAGGTCTTACTCTGTAGTTCAGGCTGGTCCTGAACTCACTGTGTAGCCCAGGGTGGCCTGGAACTCACGACAATCCTCCTGCCTCAGTTTCCCCAGTGTGGGATTTATAAGCATGTGCCGTCAAACCCAGTTTATGCGGTGCCGGAGAATTGCACTCAGGGCTTTGTACTTGCTAGGCAAGCACTCTAACCACTGTATTATTCCTCCATTTCCTCCTTTTTTTGAGACAGGATCTTGCTATATAGTCCAGACTGATAACTTTCAGTGATCCTCCTGCTTCAGCCTCCTGAGTGCTGAAATTTTAAGGGTACAACACCAAAGCTAGCTTAGGGAAGAATATCTTAAGCCATACAAACCATAAGCCATAAGAAGAAAGACTGATATTGTAATGTATAAAAAAATCAATAAGAAAATGAGCAGTTGTAGCTCACAGAAGAGGAACACAAATGACCCATAATGTAAGCTGTTGAGCCTTACCAGTAATCTGGTAATAAAAATTAAAATAATAGTGGGGAAAAAGTCTCCCAGAACATTCATGGGATACCATTTGTCAAATACCAATTTATATAAAAAAAAAAAAACCTTAAAACCTGACCATACTCTGTATTTTCAAGCTTGAGGAGAAATGGTAGTTCTCATACTGCCCAGGGAAGGGTATTTGGTACAACTCTTCCGAGAGCCATTGGCAGCCTGCCCTTGTGTGAGTGAAGAATTGAGAACAGCCTGAAGGTCTCAGTGGAGGAGTGGATAACAAAACCTGCTACGCTATGTTTATGGAAATTCTGTAGCAGTTACAGGTAATACGTAGAGCTATTAAGTTAATATTTTAACTACATAAAGAAGGTTGAAGACAGTGAATTGTTGGTTAGGGACGTAGTCTCAGGTAGGGCAGTTGCTCAGTGTGAGCGGGGCCTGAGGTTTAATCTTCAGCCCTGAAGGGATAAACAAAAAGCTTAATAAATAAATTGTGTAAACTTTATTACATTACTGTTTATTTGAATACAAATATTTTCAAATATATCGACTGTTTTCTTATGAATGTGTATATATGCCTATAAATGTATTTTAATATCCTAGAGAGTTATATTCTAATTCATATGATCTCTGATAAAGATGGAAGGAACTTATACATGACTTTCTTCTCTTTAAAAGATAAATGGATTGATAACTATAATACATAAAATAATCAAGTTTCTAGAAAACTTGGAAAATGTTAATTTTAGTTCTGGGTGTTAGTTACATGGGCAGTTATTGGATAATTATTCTACTTTTTGCTTTTAAATTTTTCTTTAAAATGCCAAAAGAAATGAAATTATAATTTATTTAGGGTTAATCAAAAATTGTTTAAAGAGCTTGCATTTAATGTAGGTCTGAAGTCCCAGGTCTAGAACTTTTTCTGTTACCATACTGTTTCAAAATGAGAGAAATAAAAGAGACTAAAAACTAAAAAAGGGTAGACAGAATTTTTGTAGTAATAAGGATTAAGAGAGTTATCTGTTTTATGATAAAATTTTATGAGCATGAAGGAAAATATATAAGAAATTAAGTTATCTTATTTAAAATATTTAAGTGTGCTGTTATCATTTATGTTTGCAGACTCCAATTTAGTTAAGAGAAAAGATACCTGTATTGTTTACAGTGTGATACATACTTCTGTTGCATGTAATATAAGACATCAGGTTTTATTTTTCTTAATATGAAATTTGTGAAAATAATTAAATGTACAGTCTGATTTTAATCTAAAAAGTCAAAATTAGTTTTTCTTCCATTTTGTAAAGTCATTCTTGACAAAAACTTTATAGCCTTTTTATTTACAGCTTCTCTCCAAGATAAAATGGCAAAACCCAAAGAGAAAACTCCAATGTGTCTGGTAAATGAGTTGGCCCGTTTCAATAGCATCCAACCCCAGTATAAACTTCTGAATGAAAGCGGGCCTGCTCATTCAAAGGTAAGGTTATAAGCGAGGTGGTGAGACTTCTTACCAATCTGTCAGCCTGATCATCGCATCGCAGATTAATTGTACTTAATGTTTTAGAAGGGAGGGTATGTGAATAGTCTGGAGGCTTTTATATCCATAATATCTTGAAGTCTGGGAACAATTACTGTAGCTCATTCTGCTTTGTAAAGCTCTTTCAAATACAGTACATCACAAAATTTTAGTAAAACTGCATGAAATATCCATTCTATCTATCCATTTTGTGAGTTAAGAAGTTCAGGACAGAAATGCTAAGTAGCAGTAGTTTGTCAGTGGCAGCTTGGCTCCCAGATACAGTACTCTTTCTATTAAATCACGGCTGCTGGAGTGAAATGGACGCAGAGCAAATGCTGCATTGGCTAACTGTTGATAGGTACAGTTTTTTTTTTCCAATGTGATATTATTTCTAAGGCCTGTCATTTATGAAACTTGTATATGCCAATATTATTATCTGTACACTCAGAATATTCTTTTAAGTGGAAAGCAAATTATATTTATATATAGCTACATGTATAATTTTTACATAAGTACATGTTAAAAAGAGAACTACAACGAGTGCATTTGTGTTTGAGCTCTCCTCTGTTTAAAAACCCTTAGTGGTGCACAGTTTTTCTTCGTGCATTTTAAATATTAGATATTGGGCATCATGATGTTAATCACAAATTTTTTTACACAGTATGGAAGCAATTGATTCTGTAAGTGTTAATTTCACTGAAGCTGGTGGCTGGTGAGTTGTTTTTTGTCATCTCCTTCAAAGTAAGGAAGATAACGGTAAAACTAAAATTGGCCAGTTTTGTTCCCTGAAGAGGGAAGCCGCTTCATTTGTTCATGGTATCTCTTGCTTTTCCTTAGCAGTGAGTGTCCAGCCATGGCTTCTAATTCTTGCATCCTCATTCTGACCTTTATCATGGTCAGCTGAACTTCTTGACCTGTTTCAGGTTCTTTTCATCTCTCACCCTCTCTTTGCCTAAGTTACATATCTTTCCTCTGTGATGGTTTTTGGCCTTTATTAATTTTTGAATTTTTTAGTGGATGTATCATATCTTCCAAAATTCTACCAAACCTCTGATCCCTATGGTTGGCTTCCAGCAGGACCTTAATTTCTCGGTGATAGGTGTTACTGTGTTGGAGTAAAATGGTGTATATTGTTAAGACTTTTGTGTTCTGTGACTCTCTGAAGGGATGAATTTTGCACTTCGCTATTACTCTCCACATGCTTAGTGGCCTTTTCTGTTCCTGATTGCCAATTCCAGTATCTTTCTTGAGATACTCCCGGCTTTGACCCTCATGTGATGAAGCTAATTCCTCACAACCAACTCCTGTCAGTGAGTCATTTACTGACCTCCGGGTGATTGCATCCCGTTTTTCATGGCTCACTTTAATTTTCTTCAGCATTCCTCCCAATTTCTTTTTACTGATTTTCATATCTAAATGGGTGATTGTTCCTACAGGTTGGCCTTTCAGTTCCTTGAACTTCTCCAGTTAACTTGCCTCCCATTTTTCTTTAGCTTCTCATTCCTATAATTGGCATTCTTGATGTTCTCATCAGTAACTGCAAGCAAGATCCTTCATAATTTTAATTTTAGGCATCTAACTCTCTGACACCTAAACTCTGTAGCTTTTTAAATCATTCCCCCAAGTAATGTATTTCAGTGGTCTTTCCATATCTCAAATCCATTTATTCTACCACCTTTTAATTCTTTAGTTGCCTTAATTCTTGACAACTCTGTGCACAGCTTAACCTGTATTTGATTTGTTTGTATTTAACCTAAGCTCTCTTGCCTGTCTTATTTCAAATACTTAATCTGTGTACTAGATCATAAATCCTTTCACCATTTATCCGGCTTTCCTTCCTCTCTCTTTTTGACCTTTTTCTTCCTTCCTTCTCTGTCATCAATTTCTTTGTCCTGTGGCTCATTCTTCTTAGGACACAGACATACTATATTCAAACCTTAAAAATATTTTCCTGACTCCACCTCTTCCTCCAGTGAGATTCTCAGCTCTCCTGTCTTGTATAGCAAAACTCCATAAAGGACTTGTCCATTCTAGCTATTTCCAGTTCTTCCATTTGCCCTGTAGTTAGAATTTTGTTCCTACCTCTCCTATCATTCAGAACTGGTTTAGTGCAGGTCACAAGCAACTTGTTAAATACTGTAATCAGCACCCAGTCCTTTGTTTACTTCACCTGCTGGCTTTATCTGATACAAACTGGATGTATTCAGCTTAGTGTAGAAATGCTCTGTTTGATTTCTAAGATATGTGTTCTTTGCTTTTCTAGTTACCTTACTGGCTACATTTTAAAAGTTTCCTTTTATTCACCCTCCTTCCGCCAGTCTCTAAACGTTTTGGTGTCATAGAGCCCCGAGTTTAGACCTTGGACTTCTCACTGGTTTGACTTTTGTTCTTGAATTATAGCTTCTATAGCTTTAAGTAGCATCTATATGCCGGCAATGTTTAAATTTATGTTTGCAGCTCAGAGTTTTCCTGTCCTTCAGAATTGTGTATCTAATTGCCTTATTAATCGTCTCCACTTGAGTGTCTGATAGACCTTTCAAACTGAACAGAAAAATAATTTTATGTTTTTATGTGTAAACCTCTGTCATATGCCTTCTCTTAATTTTTCTTTTCAGCACTCTCCAGCTTCAGTAACTTTGTCTCCACCAATTGCCCTGAACCTCTGTGAGGATGGGCCCTTAACTTTGTTTACTGCATACAAGGTGCTCAGTAAATCTTTGCTGAATGAAAGAATGAATGAAAAATTGAGTGGCCTGTATATGTAGATGCCTGTATGTGTAGATACCAGTAAATGAGGCTTTTGAAAGAGAACCAGTGCTAAAGTTTCTTCTTTGCTGTTAACTATGAAAAGAGTGGACAAATGTAAAATACCAGTGCATCTAGAAACCTGGCCAAATATATTCTATAGAGACTTTAAAAATGATGAACAAGGAAAATTTTATTTAAAGTAAGTCCAATGTTCAAATTTTTTCCATTGTTCTGGGTCTATTAATGTTACATGGATTTAAGGAAAAAATTGATAATTTCATTATTCATATTTTCCTCTCATTAGAAATGTGTATCTGATTGTGTAAGTCTGTTATTTTATTTCAGAAAATCACTTTATTGTGCTTTAATAAGTACATCAAATCATCATCATTACTTGTAAGAATAGCTATATATATATGTGTGTAGCTTTTTTGTATTTCAGAATAATATTCTCTTTTGAACTTTTTTTCTTACCCCTCATTACTGGGGATTGAACCCAGGAGTCACAACAAGTATATCTCTAGCTGTTTTCTCATTACTTTGAGACAGGGTCTTGGTAAGTCACTAGATTGCCCACGCTGGGCTTGAACTAGATCCTCCTGCTTCAGTCTCTTTCAGTGCTGGGATTATAGGCACGTGCCACCATGTCTGGCTTGAAATTTTTTAGTTTGAATGTTTTTCTCAAACTTTTTGTTTATTTGTTGGAGATAGGGTTTTGCTGACTTGCTCAGGATGGCCTCAAACTCTGATCCTCAACCTCCCGAGTGGCTGGGCTTACAGGCATGTGCCATAACACATGGATACTCTGTAGGTTAGATATGGAAATATTGCACAGCAGAAAAATAATTTTATGTTTTTATGTATACATGGAATTCTGTGAAATAAGGTATATTAGAAAAATTCAAAGTAGGTGTTAAAAGACAGAGTAAGATGAATGCTTTTGTTTCCAAAGAAATATGGTTACTGTTTTGTGTTTGCTTTTTAAGATCTTGGCCTAATCGTGAATTAAATTCAGAGAAAGAGTTCCAACATTCAGAGGCTCATGAACTCACATTTTCTCTATGGAGCACTATTTATCCCTGAAGCAAGTTCATTTCATCAGTAGATCCACAGTGTCAGGGTCTTCCTAAATCTGGTAGGTACTGTTAGGTGTAGTGACCTCTGTGCTTCTTGACAGCCCACAGAATAGTTTTTAGCTTAAGGCATTGTTGGTGTTATTCCAGGATGAGAGAGCTGGACCACCCTTAACAGTGACCTCAGCCTTATCCCCATGTTATGAGGCAGGCCAGGCTATATAGAAACATTCTGGAAGAGTCTGAGAAGATTCTGATTTTCCTACATTTCTTAAGGAATCCACTGAAAAACTTGGAGAGGCTTATGAAGTGCTTTGTATTTCTCTTTTGTACTGCCAAGGCTTCAAAGGCTCCATTACTTACTTTTGTAGACACTTGTTATTTCTGCACTGAGCCAGGATTCTCTGGTTTTAAGGAGGTTTGGAGATGCTTTCCCCACCTGTGTTTATTGTCCTGAGTGCTTTGGTCACAGATTCCTGCATTTAATCTATTGCTCATTTTTATGAATACTGGGATAATTGGTGTAATCTTGGATGAGTGATGGTACTAGGTTAAGCAATACTAGCTAATAACTGTTACTATTAATTGGGTAAGACTGCATCTATTTGTATTCATGCATATCCACCAGTGGCTTTTTAAGGGAGACATACAATGTATTTTAATAATTTAAATATTTCTGGCAAAAACGGTTTAAACTCAATCCCAAGTCATTAATTTTCTTGAGATATTAACTAGTTAGATGGCAATTCTTCTTTCTCCGTCTTCCCCTCTTTCATTGTCTCTCATTCAGATGTGCACACATACTCATACCTATGAATAGTGGGTTTTTTTTTTTTTTGTGATGCTGCAGATTGAACCCAGGACCTTGTGATTGAGCTACCTTGTTACATCTCTAGCCCTTTCTTTCTTTTCTTTTTTTTTTTTTTTTTTTTTTTTTTTTTTTTTTTTTTTTTTTTTTTTTTTTTTTTTTTTTTTTTTTTTTTTTTTTTTTTTTTTTTTTTTTTTTTTTTTTTTTTTTTTTTTTTTTTTTTGCTGTGTGTATGTGGGTGGGTAGGGCTGTGAGGAGGTACTGGGTATTGAACCTAGAGGGCTTTTGCATTGAGCTTTATCCCCAGCCCAATTTTTGTTACTGGTTTAGAAACTAGTTCTCACTGAGGGGTTCAAACTTGTGATTGTCCTGTCTCAGGCTCCAAAGTGCTAGAAATTATCAGCCTGTGTCACTGGGCTGATAATTATCATCCTGTACCAGATTATAGCTCTTTTCTATTTTGAGACCGGATCTCACTAAGATGCCTAGTATATGCTTGGGATCCTTTTTCTCAGGGATTACAGGCATGCACCACCATGACCTGTTGTATATAGAATTCTTGATTGACAGTGTTTTCTTAGCATTTTAAGTGTATCATTGCCTTGTTTCTGGCCTGTAGGTTTTCTGATGAGAAAGTTGCCATCATGTCAGTCTCACTAAGGATCTTGTACATCAGCTGAGTTGCTTCTGGCTGGATGTTGTCCGGTTTTTTTCCTTGCCTTTCACTGGTTTGACTTTGAATGTATCTTGGTATGAATTTCAGTTGATTTTACTTGGAGTTTGTTGAAGTTCTTGGTATATAAGTTCAGGTCTTTGATCTAATTTGGCAGTTTTCAGCTATGATTTCTTCAGATACCTTATACCTCTTCTTTCTTTTCTCCTATGGAACTTCCATTATAGATGTGTTGGTGTATTCTGTGGTATCCTTAGGTTCCTTGGGTTCTGTTCATTTTTCTTCATTCTTCTTTCTGCAGCTTAGACTAGGTAACTCCAATAGCCTCACTTTCAAGTTCATGAATTCTGTGCTTATTAACATCTGCTATTGAATTCCTCTAGTGAACTTTGTTTCAGGTATTGTACTTTTGAATTCAGAATTTCTGTTCCTTTTAATAATTTCTGTATTTTTTATTGACATTTTCTACTTATTAATCTATTGTTTTCTTTTAGTTTTCTTTTGGGCCATAATTTTCTTTACTCTTCAAGCATAATTTTCCCACATTTTATTGATATGTATATTTGCAAAATTCAAGGTTTACAATGGAGTTGACCATTTTGTGCACATATGTATCTTGTCAAGGTGACAGAGGCTTTCCCACTCTCCTTTTGTCCCTCCCTCCTCCCCCACCCTACTCCCCTCTTTCATTTTGTCTTTTGTCTTAAGTTCTGTAGGTGTTGTGATCTGGGTCTCTCATATCAGAGAGACCATTCAATGTTTCACCTTCTGCTTCTGACTTACTTCACTAAGCGTGATGTTCTCTAGTTTCTTCCATTTGCCTGCAAAAGCCTCCATGCTATTGGACTTTCTTGATGCATAGTATTCCATTGTGTATAAATGCCACATTTTCAGGCATATTTAAGACTGTTAAATGTTGTTTGTCTTACCCAACGTCTGGACTTCTTCAGGAACATTTTCTTTGAACTTTTTTCCCCTGTGAATGGCTGTACTTTTCCGTTCTGTTTCTTTGTATGCTTTGTAGGTTTTGTTGAGAACTAGAAATTTTGCATATTGTAATGCAGTAAGTCTGCAAATCAAATTCTTTACTTGAGTTGCTTATTTGCTTATTGAAAGGTCCATTTGTCCATTTGTCTAGTGAGTTTTCCAAACTTTTTGTAAAGACTGTTAGCTTGGGCTTTTGAAACAAAATGCCATTGACTAGGTGTTTTAATCAACAGAAATTATTGAAATCTATTTCTCATAGTTTTTTTTTTTTGAGACAGCATCTCACTTTGTAGTCCAGGTTGGTCCTGAACTCACTGTGTGGCCCACGCTGGCCTCAAACTCGCTACAATTCTCCTGTGTCATCCTCTTTAGTGCTGGGATTACAGACATGAGCCACCACACCCAGTTTCTGTGGTGCTGGAGAAATTGAATTCAGGGCCTTGTACTTGTTGGACAAGCACACCAACTGTTGCAGTGTTCCTCCAGCCTGTATTTCTCATAGTTTTGGAGAGTGGGAAGTGCCACAATTTGGGTGCTACTTCTCTTCCTGCTGGCTTGAAGATGCTTTTTTTTTTTTGCGAAAAAAGTAAAAGGTAAATATGGATCTTTTTTCTTATTTTTACAGAAGTAATTCTATTGTGGAGATTTCATTTTCTTGACCTTGTGTAAACCTAATTGCCTCTCAAAGTTCTCACCTCCCAGGTACTCACATTGAAGTTTAGGGCTTTTACTTAATAAGTATTGGGGGGACATAAAAGTCCTGTCCAAGAGACTATGTTCATATATGTGGTTTCTAAAGCTTCTGCTCTGTTATCTCCATGGGTAGCCATTGCCTTGATAGGGATTTCTGAATAGTTATATCTAGTAGGAAAAGAGAAAGAAACTAGAATGAAGCAACTGAAGCTATTGGGAGAATAATTGATGGCATATTTTGAAATATGAGCTGATTAGGGGGTGGCATGGATGGGGGAGTGATGTTTTATTTGATGTTTTTCCTCTTCATTTTGAACATACTTCTTGGATAATCAGATTTATTTGATGGATGTTATAGGAGGTTGGGTTTGGAGACATGCAGAATAACTTTAATGCAACTGCCATCGAGAATCTCAAGGCATAATATTTACATGGGTATTTCTGTTTTAAACATGAACTGTGTAATATATATGTATAATGTAAAATCTTTAAACAATTCTATCTTTGCAGTGGAATTTTGTTGAATGCCACAATTTAGAAAAAAAGTGCTAGTCATTGAAACATCATTTTAAAATCAAGTAATTGTCTTAATGATGTTTTAGGTAAAATTTTGAATTGAATCAGAATAAAAGAAACTAATCACTTTTAGTAGGTATGTAAATGATTGGTATTTACTAATGGTATTTGAAAAATTGAAAACTTTCAGAAAAATTAGAGCAGTTGAGTAGCACTCATGCACTTATAAAATTTTCTAATTAATGCTTATTTCCATTTTATATGGAGCTTTACTTGATCATTATGTAGTTTAAAAGTAAATTTCAGTTGTCAAGTTACTTCATGCACCTTTAAACACTTCAACGTGCCAATCTTGTGATACTAAGGACACTTTTCCGTATAACCTCAATACTGTCATCACTCAAAAACTCAATCTTAGTAGGAACAGTTTTCAGTATGTAGTCTGACTCTTCCTGCAGCTCCTGTAAGAAAAAAACAGAGACTAGGTAACTTTTAGGAAAAGAAGTGCATTTGGCTTATGGCTGTAGAGGTCAGGAAGTCTGAGATCACGAGGCAGCTTCTGCTCTAGGCCCTGCCTCATCATTCTCGGTGGTGGGTAGAAGAGCAAGAGAGGTCCCAGCCGAGGGCGGAGCAGAGCTTCTTTCAGAAGCCTTGTCTGCCTAGCAGAGCTCACTCCTGAGGTAATGGCAGTTGTTCTCTTGTGGTGCAGACCTCTTATGACCCAGTCTTTTTAAAAGTCTTGTTTTTCAGCACTGCTGCATCAGGGATTAAATTGCTGACACATAAATTTTAGGGGATACATTTGAACCATAGCATAATCCACAATCAGATTTCTCCAAGGGTCTTCTCCATGTCTTTTTTTTTTTTAATTCTCATTAAGATCTAAGCAAAGTTCATGTATTGTATTTTATCATGTCTTTTCCTATTGCTTGAATGTCCTTTAATCTGTAACAGAACCCCTGCATTCTTCCTTTTTTTTTTTTTTACCCCCTTCTGTGATATAGAGTTAATGTTTTTGAGACAGGGTCTCTCTCTGAAGTCAAGGCTGGTCTTTAACTCACTCTGTAGTGCAGGCTACCCTCGACCCACAGCAGTTTTCCTGCCTCACCCTCCTGAGTGCTGAGTCATTGACATTTTTGAGGGCTAAGCCGCTTGTTTTATTGAATAGCCCATAATCTGGGTATGATAATTTCTCTGTGACTAGACTTGGGTTAAACATTATTGGTAAAGAATGAGTACATAGTTGTTTTTTCTCTCTCTCTATTTTTTGAGGCAGGGTCTCTCTCTATACTCCAGGCTGATCCTGAAGTCATTGGTGTAGTCCAGGCTGGCCTTGGACTCAGGACAATCTGCCTGCCTCAGCCTCCCAAGTGCTGGGATTACAGGTGTGCACCACCATGCCCAGCTTTATGTGGTGCTGGGTAATTGAACTCAGGACCTTGTGCTTGCAAGGCAAGCACCTTAACCGTTGTGTCATTCCTCCAGCCCCAATACATAGTTGTATATTTGTGTTTCTGATTGAATCATATTAGGTATATGATATCAGTTTGTAGAATTATTGATGCTAACTTTAATCATTTGGTTAAGATGTTTTCTGCCTGATCTTTCTTCAAGGATACTTTTTTCCCGTAATCAATAAATGCTTTTGTGTTGGTACTCCAAAGCAGTAAGCAATTTGTGGAGTAAAACCAATTTACAGTATTACCTGTAACTTAATACTGAATTTGGAAGGTGAGCAGTGGGTTTTGGGCTTCCATGGATATATGATGGGGATGGAATGTAGGACATGCAAAGGGAAGGGCTCATGAGAAATAAAAATTGACAGGTGGACCTTCTGGCCATGCTAATGTTGATGGTTTTAACCTGGTATTGCATAGAGTAACACAATTGGATTTGGATTTTTAAAAAGGTAGTTTTTATAGCCATTGTTGAGAGTTTACTATGCTGAAGGTGAAGTTGATAAAAGGCTGTAGATAATACAGTGTCATTAGGAGAAATAGGAGTGTTTGAGGATTATTTGTAAAGTTAAAATGGACAAATTTTGTTGAGGAATTAAGTGATTATTGTGGAGATTGAATTTTGGTTGTACAATATTTAGTAGAATTACCTGACTCATTGACTATGTTGTGCTAAGTGTAACATGTAAGGCTTGAGATTTTATAAAAATGTTACAGTGATGGAGCCTGTGGGCTTCTTTTCCAGTTCTTATTCTTTGTACTTACTCCACTTTTCTGAGGCCTGTTTGAATGACATTAACAGAAGGATTGTATTTATGGAATAGATTTCTTCTTGATTTTTCTACTCAAAATGTACACTTAGCACTGCCTTTATGCCTTTGGAAGGATGGAATGATTTGGTACAATCTAAGACATCTTTCTCTCGGTAGAATAAGATTTTTGTTGTGATTGATCTCTAAGGTCACTTTACACTAAATTTCTGATTCTGTGCTATGTTTTTTTTTTCTCAGTTTGTCTTACTTCCTGGAAAATTTATTTATTTTTATCTGTTTATTTATTTTTTTTAAAAGATGTTCTCAGTGCAGCTGAGTCTTGGCGAGCAGACATGGGAGTCCGAAGGGAGCAGTATAAAGAAGGCCCAGCAAGCTGTTGCTAATAAAGCTTTGGCTGAATCTACACTTCCCAAACCAGTCCAGAAACCACCCAAAAGTAATGTTAATAATAACCCAGGTATGACAGTGACTTGTTTCCTTCTGTTTTGTTGTGTTATATGTTCTGTTCTCTGTGAGTTTCATTATTCAGCAGCCAGTCCCCCAGTCATTCAATGGTGACAGGGCAAGGGCATGTGTGTGCTTGCATGCACATCAACATGACTGATAAGTAATAATTTTAGGTGAGAGAATGAAGAAGTTAATTGCAATTATTTTTTTCTTTGGTTGATACTATAAAGGTACATTATTTACATTTTAAATTTGTCAAAAGCAGATGTGGATACAAAGGACAGAAAATATGAGTGTTTTTTTCCAGAAATAAAAATGATCAATTTCTCTCTTTGAATATGTAATATGTAATTTTAGTAATGAAAAGTTACTGTGTGGCTTAATACTTACACAAAGTCACAAAATTATCCCTAGGTATTTTTAAATATTTTGCTTGGTGGTGTAAAATTTTAAGAAATGGTTGATTTAGAACATTTGTATGATGTTTATTAAGAAACCTATGTATCTAAATAATGGATATAGAATATTAGATAAGTGACTGCCCTGATTTTAAACATCTGAGAATGTTTTTAAAAAGTTGCTTTAGTGTGTACAACACCAATAGCATTGTATATAATCCAATTATCTTTTTGGGAAGAGGTAAATCTGTATTGGACATAGAATATTAATTCATAATATCAAGTTAATAAAGTTCTTAGAGGGTAGTTAATGTCAGGTATATATCCATTTACTCATTTATTAATTTATGAACATGAATTCTTACCTTCTCATTAACATTTTTATCTGACGTTATTTTGTGGTATAGTTAAAAAAATTGTGCCTGTCAACAGGACTTCTTAATTTGTTAATTTTAGTTCCTGTGTTTGTACTTGTAATCCTGCCTCACAGACACTTACTTATCTGGGGCTTGTGTGAGGTAGGTTTAGTTTGTTCTGAGGCGCACTGCTCTTTGCAGGGCTCTCTGGCCTCTGTCAACTGCACGCTTGCCTTCTGTTCAGCTGATTGCAATATTCATTAAGTAAGCCTAACTAAGCCAGTATTGCTACAATAAAGAAGAAATCTGTTCTGTTCAGTTTGGAGTTAAGAGACTGTCTACTTTTTTAATTTTGAGAACTTCCTCAAGCTAGATCTGATGGTATAGGTCTGTAATCCTTGCATTCTGCGAGGCTGAGACAGGAGAATTGCAAGTTCAAGCCTATCTTGTGCAACACAGCGACTTAGTGTGAGGGCTTGATCTCCAGTGCGAGGAGAAAAAGGAGCAAGGCAAAATGAAACAAAGCAAAAACAAAACTTTCGGGGATTGTATATTGTTCATCAGTACCACACTGTTACTGCTATTTATTATGTATTTACTTTTATATATCTAGAAGTACAATTTTTTTTCCTTTTTAGGAGCAACTTACAGTTTTTACATAATCATGTAACTTGATGGCAAAAATTACATACAGAATGAATGCTAAGAACTGTCAATAAAATATAGGGAATGATAAATGTACCAAAGTCAGATACAGAGCCTCAGTGACGAGTAGCCAGGTAGAGTGAAGAAGGAATGATTTAAGCCGAGAGACTTATGACAAGGACATTAGCACAGGAATCTGGACAATGTTTGGTTAAAACTTTTTTTGATAGATGATTTTTATTTATAGCAGGCGAGTCACTGTGATGGACTCAAATGCCTGCCAGTAGTTTGGGAGAATTAATATAATGAGCAAGTAGAAAATGGATTTAAAAGTGTTTTACAGGGGCGCTAAAACTCAGTGATAGAGTGCATGTTTAGCATTTATAAGGCCCTGGGTTCAATCTTTAACACGAAAAAAAGCAAACCAAGAGGAAAAAAAAAAACAACCCACAAAAAAACCCCCAAACAAACCCAAAGGCAAAAAAGCATTTTACGGCATTCATTTTGAGTCAGGAATAGATTGTGGACTATTAAAAGCAAGGCATTTGGTTAGGAAATCAGTGCTGAAGTTATGAATGAAGAAAGAAAAAAAGAAACTCGTGTGCCTTGAGTGTCGTATCTCTTGCCCTTACTGGAGGGCGCTAGGAATAGCATTTGGAGAGGAACCAGATAGACCGTGGCGTGTGGTGTAGTTCCATATGGAGTCTCGAAGGCCAGGGAAGATAGGAGTTTGCTGAATGTTGCAGTCAAATTGAGAAAAGAAATAGAATATCATGGATAAATTTATCACATGTGGCCAAGTGCATGGATTATAACTTTAGCACTTGAGATTTTATACCAGTAAACACTTGAGTTCAGCCTTCACTAGTACCTTGGAAACCTCCGTCATGCCTCCTTCAATTGGTTAAACAGTCCCAGTGGAAACCACTTTCTGATTTCTGTCACATTAGTAGTTGTTAATGCTTGTTGGAATCATATGTTAGACTCTCGTTATTGCTTTTATTTTTAATATTATGTTTGTGAGATTCATCTTTATTGTGTTCCGTAGTATATAACTTTAATTGCTATATAGTCCATTCCATGGCTATATCATAATTTACGTATTTATTATATTCTCTGCCTCTCCTGTTTTTGTTTTTGATGGTGCTGGGAATGGAACCCAGGGCCATGTACATGCCAGGCAAGCTCTGTTGAGAGTATATATCTAGTATTGGAGCCATTGGATCATAGGTTATACGTGTGTTCGGTGGTAATACATAATGTCAAACCCTACTTACTTCCTATCAGCAGTATAGGAGGAAGTATAGGAGAGCTTTCTGCATTCTTGTTATATTTGTCATCTTCAGTTTTTAGAATTTTAGCCATTATATGAGAGGTTAGCGTTCATTGTGGTTTTAACTTGCACTTCCCTGAGAACTAATGAAAGGTGTTTGTTGAGGTGCAAGGTGCTTGTTGATGGGGTTTTTTGCCTTTTGGCATTATAGTAGTCTCTGGTGGAAAGTGATAGTTGGAATATTTTTCCCATTGAATAAAATCTGCATTGTGTATTTAAAAATTTTTTCCAACTCTTTTCTTTTGACTTGTGGGATCCTTACATAGTCTGTGTTGTTATTATCAAAATATGTGTGGCGCAGGTATCTTTGTATTTCTAATGGTGCATTTTTGTGAGTGGAAATTCTTTATTAGTCTAATACACTAATTTATTAGTCTTTATGGCTAGTGCTTTTTTGCATACTATTTAAAACATCTGTAAGGTTATGATGATTACCTCACATTATTTTTGGAAGTGTTCTATTTTGTTTTTCTAATTTAGATCTACAGTCTGTCAAAAATCAAGTTTACATTTAAGATTTTTCTTCTTTTCAGTATATGGAATTTAAAATTTTTCTTTTTCTTTTCAGTATATGGGTTAAATTAACCCAGCACTATTTGTTGAAAAGACAGCCCACTTCCCTTGGCATGGCAGAGGCCCCTGTTCTCTAAACCAGATGACTGGAACTCAGTATTGAGGCAAAGTTGATAGAGCAGGAGTGATCCCAGTTCTGACTCCTCAGTGGCTAGATGGGTCTTAAACAGTGGGGTAGGCCAGAGAGGAATTGCATTCATTCACAGTGTGCTTGATCTGCCAGTTAGTTAGGAATATATCGTAGCTGTTTTGTGTTCTCATTCCTTTTACTTTTTTATTGTAAATAATTTTTTAAAATTTGGAAATAATTTCAGATTAAATGATATATGTAGAACTGCTACATAGAACGCCACTATACTTCTTACTAAGATTTCCAATTTTTTTTTGTGTTTCCAAGCCATTTGAGAATAAATAAGTTGTAGACATAGATGTCTCATTGATCCTCAGTGTGTGGACATTGTCCTCTCAGGAAGTTACTTGATTAGGATTGCCGTTTATGGACTTTATTCGAGTTTTACTGATTGTCTCAGTAATACCCTTTCTATATAAGTAATCAAAATCATATGGTAAAAGGTACTTACCATTTTTCTTTATATCCACTTCATCCTGAAATAGTTTCTCCATCTCCTTTTTTATGACTTCGACATTATGAGCAGGAACTGCACAGTTCATAGAATGCCCTTCATCTGTCTGGTGTTTCTGCATCATTCCTGCATTTTTTGAAAGCATGAACACTGCATAAGAGACCTAGGTTTTGACTGGAAACACTGTTGATCTGTTGAATTAGTGATGATTTTTGTCATATAGAGAAGAATATGTGGGTGGGCCACTCTTCTCTGGTGTAAAGTTCATTGGCCAGTAAGCTTTGTTAATTGTAAGCGCATAATTATTTTGGAGGAGTTATTTTGAGATCTGTATGTTCTATTCTTTATCAAACTTTCACAAATCAGATTTACCATCCATTGATATCACCTTGAAGTTGTTAAAGGGTGACTTTTTAAATTCCAGTATTCTTTTAAGATGTATTACTCTTAGCTGGCATTGTACCGAAGAGTAGAGGGTTCTCTTGTCCCTCTTCTTTTTAGGTTAATACCTTTGTAGGCTTCTGGATTTCTCTTCTACTTACGTTTTATGATCTCTTTTAGGTATTATTATTTATTTTAACACTCATATTGTTTCAGGTTTTACTAGTACTGTGGTCTTTCTAAATTGATTTTTTTTGTCTTGATACTTCCCCATTGGTGTTTTCCTAGTTCACCTTGTGTGTTCTGTGCTCCAGCCATGTAACCAGTCATTTCTCCATGAAGTCCTAGGTAGTTAATTAGTTCATACTTCACTCGTTTATCGAGTGATTGTTGTGTTCTAGTGCTCTTCTTCTGGCTTCCTACAAAGCTGTTTGACGTGCTAGCAGTATGCTGTTCCTTGAAAAGTAGTGGCATTTTCTTTCACTTGTTACTTATAGAAGTCGAATATTGTTACATACAATTGCATGCCTAATTAAACAGCCTTTTTATTATACCTAGTAATTGTAGAACCGTATCAGAAGTTCACATGATACCATATAAATATGTAGTTTTCTGTTCATTAAGAAATTTAAAAAAATCTCAGAACCCCCTAAGAATTGGTAATGTGTTGGCAGTGCTGACTTTATGACCCTATGTGGAGACCTGTGTGGTGATTATTTCTGTGCAGCTGACTCCACCATTCACATACTAAAAACAGGAGTGCTTAGCATTTGCTACTTCCATCACATATCTCATCACTTGAAGTGACTGTGTAGATGCTTCTGTGAGCCATTTATGGTGATGCAGTGCTGCGGGACGCTGAGGAGGAGGGTCCCAAGGTTGAGCTGAGCCTCGAGAAGTTAGCGAGTTCCTGTGGGTGTTGCTCAGTGTGAAGGACATGAGTTAAATTCTTAGTACTGAAAAGAGAGAGAGAGAGAGAGAGAAAGAGAGAGAAAGAGAGAAAGAGAGAGACAAAGTATGTGGGCACGTGGGGTCAGTGTAAGAGGAGGAGAGGCTGCTTTTAGAGGCAAAGTCTTTTTAGCATGATTTATATATTTGGCTTTTCTACCTTTTTTTTTTTTTTTTTTTTGAGACAGGCTCTTGCTCTGTAGTCCAGGCTGGTCCTGAACTTACTATGTAGCCCAGGCTGGCCTTGGATTCAACATCAATCCTCCAGCCTCAGCCTCCTGAGTGCTGTGATTACAGGCGTGTGCCACCATGCCTGGCTTATGTGGTGCTGGGGAATCGAATTCAGGCACTTAGCACTTGCTAGTTAAATGTTTTAACCTCTGAGCCATTCCTCTAGCCCCTTTTCTTCTACTTTTTAAAGTCCATTTTCTAACACTACTATGAAGAAACTACTGTGCTTTCAATTACAGATGAGACCTGAGCTTTGTGATTAACACACTTTACCTGTTCTTAAATCCAACTCATAGTCTGGGTGGCAGATGTAGTAGTAGTGTATGCCTACCAGTGCATTCAGATCAACTTCTTGGTGATATTTTTTTTTTTTGCTCTGACTAGTGATTTTCAAATACACTGGATTCTTAATTTATTGCCTACTTAAAGAATTAAGTCTTTCTATTTTTGACAGTTGTATTTTATACTATTTGTAACTGAATGATTGTTACAAAATTGGGTTCAAAATGACCTAAATCTTGTATGTGACTAATAGGTTAATTGTTAGACTGAAATCTTTATGAAATTTAGAATATAAGATTTAAGGATATAGAACATTCTTTGGTGTTAAAGCCTCTAGAGAGCTGTTAGGTAGTTTCTAATCAAGTTGAACAAAACTTGTGCTGTGACTCAGCAATTATGCTGGCAGGTCTTTGCCAAGAAAACTGAGTGTGTATCTGCTAAAAGACTTAGGAATGTTTAGGTGGATTTATATGTAGTAGCCCCAAACAAAAAACAATTGAAATGTTCTGTCCATACCAGAGTAAAATGTGGTGCTTTCATTCAGTGCAATACTATTTAATGAAGAAAAAGGTTTAAAATACTGATATATGCAAACATAATTATTGAGTCATGGGAATAAGACCAAGAATAATACATATTTAGATGTGAATAGCAAGCTAATAAGTATGTAGTGACAGAGTGAGGCATTTGAGGACATGGGATTGACTTTAAAGAGGCTGAAGAAGCTTTTGCATGAGGAAGTATTCTTACTTTGAGCTTATTGCTGGTTACGTGACTCTTTGCATATGTGTTATTGAGCTGTGTGCTTCAACATTTGGGCATTTTACTTACTGCTCCCTCAGTAAAATATTGGAAAAAGTGAGGAGAGGGACAGGGAGGGAGGGTGAGAGGGAAAGGAGAATTCCTTTATGCTTGACCTTCTTTTCCTTTACCATTTTTATGTAGTAAATTAGGGATTTGGACCAATTGGATTTACTATTCAATCTATTAACCTTTTTATTCTTCTTCTGTCTTCTCCTTAACCCACACTCTTCTGTGTGTGTGAGATTTTGTGTGTGTGTGTGTGTGTGTGTGCATGTAGAGGGGGCTATATGTGATAGAAAGAGAGAGAGACAGAGAAAGACCAAGGATTGAAATCAAAGCTTTTCACATTGAGCTATATTCGCATCCCTTTTAAATTTTTACTTTTTACAATTTTGAGACAGCATGGTTAAGTTGCTAAACTTCATCTCAAACTTGGAATCCTCCTGCCTCAGCTTCTCATAGTGCTGGGATTATGTGCTAAAACACATAGCTTTTTTTCCTTCTTAACTTTGATTGAGGTTTTTAAAATTTATTTTTATTTTTATTATTATTATTATTTTTGAGACAGGGTTTTGCTTTGTAGCCCAAGGTGGTCCTGAACTCTCTGTGACAGGCTGCCCTTGGACTCATGGCAACCCGTCATCTTTAGCCTCCGAAGTGCTGGGATTACAGGTGTGCACCACCATGTCTGGTTTAGATTGAGTTTGTATTTTTACACTCTTCCATTAAGTTTCACGTTAACTCATTAGACATGAGATGTGCAGTTTATTAACTGTTGATAGATTGCTTATGTCAAACATGGTTTCTCTGCTGCAGTAAGTAGTACTAATTTTATATGAAATGGACTCTTAAATATATTGTCTAAAAATCATAATGTCAGTGGAATAGTACAGAATTCATAATTGAATTTTACTTAATATAAGAGTTTTACATTCAGTTTTTTGATTTGTTGGAGCGTGTATAAATACATTTTACCTGTTTGGGTTCAAATCGCTTGACTTTAATTTTACTTTGAGAGAGAGAGAGAGAGAGAGAGAGAGAGAGAGAGAGAGAGAGAGAGAATGTTTAACTCAGGTATGTCTCCACCCCATTTTTTAATTTTTATTTTGTGACAGGATCTTATTAAATTGCTATGTTTCTCAGTTGGTTCAAACTTGGGATTCTTCTGTCTCGGTCTCCAAGACTTGCATCATCAGGCCCAGCTGAGTGTCTTTTTAATTAGAAAATTTAAAAAAAACTCTTTACATAAGTGGAAAATATGAGATAATGAATGTCACTTGTACCTGTCACCAGCTTCCACAGTTGACAGCCCATCTTGTTTCTCATTTATCTCTTTTCTAGTATATTTTGAAAGAAATCTCCAATATATTACTTTATTCTGAATACATTTTTAAAGGTAAAGACTCTTTAAAAACTAACCATAACACGTATCAGCAGATAAAACAGTAATTCCTTAACATTAAGAAATATCTACAGTTCCGATTTCCTTTATTGTCTCACTTTTAATAGCTAGTTTATTACAATCAAAATGAAAACGAGGTTCACTTCTTACCTTTGACCTATCATGTCTCTTCGGTTCCTTTTAAGACACTGACTCCGTCTCCATCTCTACTTTTCCCACACACTGTTGCTGAAGAAGCCGGGTCACTTAGTTCTGTAGCACTCCCGCACTGTTGGTTGTGCTTACTATGTACCTGTGGTTGTAGTACAGCTTATTGGTCCCCTGTATTTACCTTAAACTGACCAGAAGTTGGGTTTATGTAGTTCCCACTTTGATTCACTTGGTGAGACTGATTTCTAGGTAGTTTTGTCTACTTTCTGTTTCACCATATTGGAAGACACAATATTTTGGTCTCATATTCTGTGATTTTTAAGATTGATCAAAGGGTTTTGTTGTTAACCTGGTTCATCCATTATCAAGTTTCCCATCAATGTTTGGTCTGATGGACCAGTTTGTACATTGCCTAGAAGATCCATTATTTTTGTCTGGACTTGCAAAATAGTGATTTTTAATTTTTAATTTTTTTTGGTGTGCACATCTCATTCTTTCTGCGTTTTATGTGGTAGAATTCTAAGCTAGGCAATGAAGGACTCTTGTTATCTGTGTGTTTTGAGTCTAATTTATTTAGGAAAGGTAAGATAAGTGCTTGATGCTTTCCCTTTATCACTGTAATGTTCAGGTTTGGAGTCAGCCATTTCCTCCAAACAGTGCTGTTTTTTAAAAGTGGGAGTTGATAATTCTAAACTTACTCTGTATGCTGGCTGTTATTGCTAATGGATTGCTTTTAGTCATCTTAAGTGGACAGAGCTACTAAATGTCTTTTTTTTTTTTTTGGGAAAAACCCACATGAATTCACAATAATATTTTCAGTTCTAATTTAAGACTGTAGACTTTTAACTATTTGATATTTTGTTTCTCTTATCGTAAAAATCTTGGATTCTTACATAAGCATAATTACTTAGATTTAATCTGTTTAATACATATTTAAATGTATGTAATAATTTCTTAACAGTATCAATATTGCTAGCAGCATGATTATTACAAAAGCTTACAGTTTTTTTGTAGGTGCCTTTTTCTTTAGGATATATAAATAATTTACTGTTTTTTAAAGTTTGAAATACTTTTTTGAAAAGTTACCAATTTTATTTATTGTTAGCTTAATTGCATGTTTTTTTTAGAGATTGTTGTGTCCATTTTGATTTAATTTTGTTTGAATAAACAAAGACATTACTAGTTAAAATCATGTTACTGGCGATATGATTACAGAAAGCAGTTTACAATTTCATTTTTTTTTCCTTAGGATATATTTCATTATGGATATTTTGCAGTGTTTACAGTAATTTAAAAATTTCTTAATGGTACTTATGAAGTTAATTCATTTAGATTCAGTTTCATTTTTCTTTATATTTTAAGGATTGCTTTCTCTTTATTTTGATAGAATTACACTAAATATTTATTTCCAAAATAAAAATTGTAAAATAGTCTGTATTCAATGAAATCTAGCTTCTAGTTTTCTCTTTGTTCTTTGTCTCATTACTACTCTTTTTTCTTTTAAATTTAGCTTTATCCTTTAAGAATAAACAAATATGTATTTACATTTTCATCTTTTAAAAAATAAAGACAATATAAAATACACATTATGTGACCCTTGGCTCTTTTTTATTTAACAATGTTGCTTGTCTTGTGAACGTGTAACCACTGCGGTGTACTGTTAAGTAAAAAAAATACGGAAAGCAAAAACAAGATTTGTATTGTTTTTACTGTTTTTTGGTAACTGTTTGATGTTTTATGCTAGATGTTTATAGAACTGATGCTCCACTGGCTTTTCTTCCTAGTACTCAGGATTGAACCCGGGGCCTTGACACTGAGCTATCTCCTCAGCCCTTTTAGAAGATAGCTAATTTTGGAGACTCAGAGTCTTAGTTGCCAGGGTAGGCTTGAACTTGTGTTCATCACTGCTAATATTTAGTTAGTTGATCAGAAAATAAAAACATACAGGCTATATTTGTAATATTTAAACACAGGTAAACTTTTTAGAGTAAATAATATTGGACTTCAGTACTTTTTAAGAATTAAATCCAAGCAGACAAAGCAATCTGAGAATCTTGTGTTTAATTTGTTTTAAATAATATGACCCATGTAGTTTGACTACATTGTTGAATGTTTGATGATTAATGTACAGAAAACGATGCAGAAAACCTAAAGAGATTTTATTAGAAACTATTTTCTTGGTCTTTTTTTTTTTTTACTTTTATATTTTGTTAGGAAATTATACAGATAGGCTAGCCAGCCTTACCTTCCATGGTAATTAAATATAGTAAAAGTGTAGCTTGTACAATTCATTGTGGAAATATTTCACTTGTGTGCCTTTAATATTTTTTTTAAACAGGCAGTATAACTCCAACTGTGGAACTGAATGGGCTTGCTATGAAAAGGGGAGAGCCTGCCATCTACAGGCCCTTAGATCCAAAGCCATTCCCAAATTATAGAGCTAATTACAACTTTCGGGGCATGTACAATCAGAGGTTTGTATGTCTTCTTTGGTTTTGTTCTTATTTATTATTCTATGCATATTGTAAAAGTTTCTAAAATGCAAAGAGTATGTTCAGTGTAAACACAATTCTTGTAAGGAATTTTATATGGGATTTATTTAAGTCAGGATTACAAAGCAGAATTTGCAGTAATAAATCTTTAAAAGTATAGGTTAGGAATTTATTTTTAATGTCTTGAGAGTTCTGTTTTCCTTTGTTGCAAGCAGTCCAAGTTTTAAAGTCAATCCAAAATCCATCATGTTGACTTCCCAGTTGCCTTTCTTATTCCTTTGAAATTCCTCAGTATTTTTCTTGATTTGTCTGAATACATTAATGATCTTGAGTGTTTGTAATTTGTAGGAAGTTTTTGGAGGAAGGAAGGATTTACTGAGTCTTTTTGCGCATTGCATGACTTCATGATAGTGCAAATGTTACAGAATTTTCTTTTATGAGCACAGCAGAAATTACAAAATAATGTTTGGTGTCTTTCCATCATGAGTCAGAAAAACCCTCACTGTACAAAATATGGAAATTATAGGAAGGTGAAAACGTATTACTTATAATTTCAGAACTACTCACCTTTATTTTAAAAAACTTTACATTCTCTTTTCTTTGCATATAAACGTATTTAACCAAACTGAAGTTGTACTTTATGTGCAGCTCCTATAATAATTTAGTAAGATATGACATGTGCGCAATGAAGCACAAAAATCTTCTTGTGAAGGTGTACGTCTTGGTGATTTCATTATTTTATTCATATAAATATGTGTTCATACTTTGACTTTTTACATATGTATATTCTCATGTGATCACCACTCAGATGGAAGTACAGAAGTTCCTGCCTCCTGAGGGTTGTCCCAGGCCTCCTTGCACACGATACACCCTTTTCCCAGAAGTTAACCACATTTTGTTCTGACAGATGAGATCTGACCTTTGTTGAAGTTGGTATAAGAAGACCCACGTGGTGTTTATTCTGTGCCTGGCTTCTTTCACCTTATGTGATACTTTTCTCGCTTTGTTTGTTGCTTGCTTGTTGTGGGATTCATCATATTGCATCTTTGGGTTTTGTCGTTTCTACTGTTGAACAGTGGTTCTTTGTATGAATATATCTTTGTGTATGCAGTACGATGCCTTTTTACTTAATGCAGGAACATTTTTCTTACCTATAAAATCTTGGAGAAGTGTTTTTGCTAGTTGCAAAATGCTTCATATAGCTAAGGTATCTTGTAATTACGTGCCTACTTTTGATTATCTAGCTTGTTCTTCTCCACCTATTTTGAGCTATTATAAATAATATTGCAGTGAATAGACTTTATAAACATTTGTCCAGATCACTATTTCCTTAAGGTGTTTTATAATTGGAGTTAAAAAGAATACTGTTACATTATTATTTTTTCTAATTTTTTTTTGTTTTTGGGTATTGAACCCAGGGTTTTGTGCACATTAGACAAGTGCTCTGCCTCTGAGCTACTTCCCCAGCCTGTCCTAATTTCTTACAGCATATGAGAATGCCTCTTTTATTCTGACAAACACTGACTTTAAAAACATATTTTCTTGTTTAATAGTTAAAAGTGGAATTGAAAAAATTTCAATGTTATTATTGCTAGTGAATCTGAAAAATTTTTAGATGTCTACCAGTTTATCAGTCATTTTTTGTCTATTTAATTTCCTATTTTTTTAATTCCTCGATGAATTTTTAAATGTTTATATGTGTAGCATATTAGTATTTAGCCTGTATTATTGTGCTACTATTTTAATTTTGTTTTTTTTTTTTTTTTGAGTCAGGGTCTCACTCTGTAGTCCAGGCTGGTCCTGACTCACTATGGAGTCCAGGCTGGCCTCAAGCTCATGACAATATTGCCTGAACTTCCTGAGAGCTGGGATTATAGATGTTGTCACCACACCCAGCTTTAAAATTTTGGCTTTTAATTTAATGTTTGTTATAGTTTAAAATATTTTGTGTATGTATATGTGTGTGTGTGTGTGTGTGTGTGTATTACACACACACACACACACACACACACACACACACACACATATATTTTTTTTTTTTTGCATTGTTGGGATAAAATCTAGGGTTAAGCATGCCCTTTACCACTGAGGTACATTCTAGCCTCAAATTGTATGACTTTAAAAAAAATAATATTTTCATTGCTTTTGTGTCTAAGAAGGTCAGATGTTTGCTGATGCTTCTATTATGCTTTTATGTATTTAGGGACAGTACAGTTCATTTTGTTTATGTATTACATTTTGTATCTTGCTTGGTAGTACAGAATACATTTAATCATATCTAATATATAATTCTGTTCAAATTTTTAACAGTTGCTTTAAGTGTTACTGCTCAGGATAATTTCTTCAACTTCTCCTCTCCTCCCTATGCTCTCAGTGTACCTGAGAGGAATTTATTATGGGCTAGAAAGCTTCTGCTCCACTCCAGTATTCTGTATTATCCTTCAGGGCTTCTGTTTTTTTTGGTGGTATCTCTTGCCCACTAGTGCTGACTTTACAGGTGTGATACCATCTTCCCCTTGCTTATTTGGCCCCAACTCTTAGCTTTACTTGGCTCCCATGGTATATAACTCTAGGTTCTTCTTTTTTTGGTAGCATCTCTGCTTCTAATTTGGAGCATCTTAGCTGGACTTCATGTGTACATCACAGAAGAAGCCCAGGGGACATATTTTTTTTTTTTTTTTGAGACAAGGTCTAACTTATTTGTGCAGGATGCCTGAAACTCATGATCTCTTCTGCTTCAACCTCCCAGGTGCAAGAATTACTGGTGTGTGCCACCATGCCCTGTTAAACTTTTCTGATATTTATTCTTATGTAGTTGGATTAGTAGAGTTATGAAAGTATTATGTTTTAATATTTGTTGTATTTGATAGTTTTTGTTCTTTATTGAAATTTTGTTAAAATGTTGAATAGTTTATTTTTTTCATGTGACAGAATTCTGGTGGTAAAGGAATGAAAATCAGCTTCTGGTAATGGGAGGCTGTTGGTTAGTAGGAGCGGGCTGTTGTCTCAGGAGGTGACATTTGACTAAGGCCTATACAGGAAGAGAGGAAAAATGTGAATGGAGAGAGGTGGGGGAAGAGAAAGAAATGTATCTAGGTCCAAGAGACAGCAACAGCAAAGCCTCTGCTTCAGTGGTGCACCTGGTGTGTAGGTGCTGGGACAGAGTGGATCTGGCGAGGGTTTGGCGCGTGAAATGAGGGCAGGTAACACAAGTTGTGTGGTTTGATTTTTTTTTTTTTCTTTTCTAGATTTTTCTGTTAAGAATGTTGACTTTCTCTTTTACTGGGGCAGTTTCTAGTGCCAGGATCTGACTTTATGCTTGCCATGAGAGATGTAGTAGTTTTACTTATGCCTTCCCCAAACTCATAAAGGTAAAAGATATGTCTTTGGCCATCTGCATTAATAGGTAGACTTGATTTTTATCTCCAAATTATTGGATTTCTAAAGTGATTTTCTGCAGGTAGCAAAAGGGGTAAAAAGTAAATAGGGAGCCTTCAAGTTGCCAAGCATGTTTCTACTGGAAAATCCATCCTGCTTATGAAAGGGCAGGCTTAACCATTGCTCGCCAGGCTGTTAAAATTATAATCTCACACAAGACCATAATTTTTCTGATGGAAACACCTGGATGTATTATAGGACATTGGAGCCAAAGATCCCAAGAGACTGTCTTTTCTTTTTCAGACTTTAGCATCAGTAACTTCTTAAGATAGGGAGTGAGGGTTAAGAATTCTGAGAAACATATTATTTAGAGATATTTTTGAAAAGTTCTTTCATTTTTCTACTTAAATTAATATCAAGGTAATAATAATGCAAAAAAGTCATGTTATGAAATTAGCTGTTAACTCTTGTTATTTTTTCCTTTGTTCTTTGTTGATTAGTTTTTTCTACTTGAGCTTATTTTGAGGCTTCAGAGAAGAGATTTTGTTTTCTCTGCTCTGTCTTAAGATGGAGGATGGGGGACAAGAAAAAAGATTTATGCATGGGAAAACTGTGGATGTGACCTGGATTCTGAAATACCTCTCTCATTTTCTTACATGCAAGATAGTTGCAATGACTACATCTAATTGAGTATCTTTCTCATTTGAGGCAGTGTTCACAGATACACCGTAGAAAATATTTTAAAATTTATATGACAAACTACAAGGTAAAGATGGATAACAGCTTATGCTGTGTTAGTTAACTTTCATTGCTGCAATGCCATGCTTTAGATAGTCAAGAGGAGGAAAAGTTTATTTTGATTCTCAGTTTTAAAGCACTTATTCAGTCTGTGGTAGGTTGGCCCTCCTGCTTTAGGCCTGTGGCGAAGCATATGCTCATGGTGGGGGTGCAAGGCAGAGGAAATTGCTTACCTCATGGTAGCCAGGACCAGTAGGACCATGAGCTGGGTTCTAAACTGATAGCACTGGGCCTTTTAGGATACTTATTAAAATCATGGTTGGAGACTAGCTTCTTCCAAATCACTATGCAAAAACACTTTTTTGTTGTTGTTGATTGGAGGTTGATCCCAGGCCCTTTGTATTCAGTTATGTATTCTCAGGTCTTATTTTTATTTATTTTTATTTTGAGACAGGGTCTCACTAAATTGTTAAGTTGCCCAGACTAGGCTCAAATTTGAAATCTTTCTGCCTGAGCCTCCAGAGTGTTTGAATTACAGGTATGTGCCAACATGCCTGGTGAACACAATATTTTATTAAATAGTTCCCCAAAAGCAAAAGTTCTATGGGAAAATTTTCATTGCAGTCAGCTTTGGAAAGCTGAGGAATTTAATTTTGACTCTGTTGTGTTTAAATTGCTGGTGAGCTATTTAGGAACATTTTATTGCCCTTTAAGGCTTCAACAAAAGACAAGTAAAAATTAACTTTGAGGATTTAATGGAAAGACACATGGGGAGAGGTAGTTTAGAGTCCAGAGCTTCCAGAGTAACAAAGGGTGATGTGTCATCAGAATCGGTAGTATTTAGTATTTAGCTCAAGTTGAGTGACTCATCTGTTCTTGTTCTTTGCTCATTTATACATTTTCCCAGAAGAATTTGGTTTTTGGTTTTGTTCATTTGTCCTTATTTAGTGTGATACACACCAATGCCAAGTACCTCAGTCCTCACATCTGGTTAGTACATTTTGGGTCAGGAAGACATCTTGATTGTCCTTGGGTAATATATCTAATTCTTGGTATAGTCACATGCAGCCAAAGTAAAGTCACTTTGAGTTAATATATGTGGAATAATAGCAAGAGAAAAAACAAGGGAAGAGTTTGGACTACTTTGACTAAAAATTACTTAATTATAAGGGAAGAGCATCTACTTGGGCTTCTTCCCTAACTCCCTAAGAAATGAATTCATGAGACTTAGAAAGAATTTTTCAGATAGATATAGCTGCCAGTGGAAATTTGAGTGGAAGTTTTTGAAGAATTTAACTTTATTATCTTAATTCTCAGTAAAATTAGAAATAACCAAGATTCCTATTTATGAAGGTAGTTTACATATATTAGGCAGGTTGAGTATCCTTTATGTGAACACAGAAGTATTTCAGATGTTTAACTTTCTGAGGTTTTGGAATTTTTTAATATGTAACACATAATGAGGTGTCTTAGGGATGACACCCAAGTCTAAACATGAAATTCATTTGTTTTGTATATGTCATATACATACAATTTAAAGTTAATTTTATATAACTTGAATAATTTAAATGGCTTTGTATACAAAGCGAAGTTTGTTTACATTGAAGCTTCAGGCTTGTGGCAACATGTCAGTGCTCACAGTGTTTCAGGTTTCAGAGCATTTCAGATTTTGCATTTTTAAATTAGAGACACTCAACCTGCATTTCAGAGTTTATGTTATACAGACTGAAAAGTTGGTGAATATTGTCAAATTGGTTTACTTTAAAACTATTCTGTTAATGTATGGTTCTTAATTATTATTAATGTCTTTTTAAAAGGTATATTGGAAAGTAGAACAGTGAAGACACATTGGCTGTGTATTAGCATTGATGTAAATGATATGAAAGTACAATTTTGATATCTAGCCACCAGATGGTGCTTGTGTACTGATAAGGTTCACTGTCTGGTCTGTTCACTGCTTACTATTGCAAGACCAGTGTCTAGCTGATGAGAAATTAAGCCATGTAAAATTACCAACATTTGACCTTTCTTTGACCAACAAATGTATATAGTATGATTCAGCGTATAAGGAAATAATCAGTCAAGTGTACAACTTTTGAAACCTCTTGGATAAATGAAATAAGGATAATGTGATAAAAAGTAGGAATTTGTTTTAATAGTTATAAATAATTTTGCTTTTTGTGTATTGTATTCTTTGGTTTGGAGAATATATTTTTCTTTTATTATATGCATATCAAACTTATAAAAATGACTTTGTGAAGATACCACTTCATGGACTCGATACAGAAGCGAAGGGCCGAAAGGTAAAATTTTAAATGTATTCTCATAGGATTGCATTGTGAAATTAAGGATAGTTTTCAGGACAAAGACATGTTTAAATACATGTCCTTATAAACCAGATAAGAAAATTAGTTTAATTTTTAATTTAATTTAATATTTTTTGCGATAAGGTCCCCTTCTCTAGTCCAGGCTGGACCTGAAATCACTGCAGCCTCAGCCTCCTGTGTGCAGCACTACAAGTATGTTCTGCTGTACCTGGCAGAAAATTTGAATAAGATTGTAAGTGCAGGTATGAGGAAGAGTGAATTTAAGATCAGTGTCCTCATAATCATAAACACAGAAATGTTTACCAGAATATTAGCAAATTAAATTTAGCACATTTTAAATAGCATAACATACTATGGTCAAGTGGAGTTTAATTTAGAAAAGTAAAATTCACTTAATACAGAACAGTCAGAGTGAAGAAAGAAAATCATAAGAGCATCTCACGAGGTGGAAGAAAACCACTTGACAGGTGTGAACAGTTATTCGTGATACAGATGCAGCATATGCAGAGTGGAAAATAATTTTTTGTGGGGAGGAGAGGAGTTTCTAGTGATGGCACCCAAGGCCTTTGTGCTGAGCTATAGCCCCTTTCCACATTTATATTTTATTTTTGAGACGCAATCTTGCTCAATTACTAATTTACCTAGGGTAGAGTTGAAGTTATGATTCTCCTGCTTTAACTTCCCAGAGTGTTGGGATTACAGGCATCTGCCATTATTCCCAGCTGAAAAAGAACCTTTTTTTTTTTTTTTTTTATTGAGACAGGGTCTCACTCTGTAGTCCAGGCTGATCCAGAAATCACTAGGAAGTTCAGTCTGCCCTTGGACTCACGGCAATACTCTTGCTTCAGCCTCCTGAGTGCTGGGATTATAGACGTGGGCCACCATCCCACGCCTATCTTAGAAAAGAACTTTTTAAATTTGATACTTGGCTTCTCTAATCTATAAATGATGATATGTTTTATGGTGAAGGACTGAACACTTCCCTGTGAGATCAGAAACTAGTCAGTGAATGACACTCTTACCACTTCTAATCAGTTTTATACTAGATTTCTAGTATGTGCAATAAGAAATAAATGGGGGATACTGGAAAAGAAAAAGTAAAATTTTTCTGCATGCATACTGAGGTGCTCTGTGTAGAAAATTCTAAGACATCAGAAGTGAAAAATACCAAAAATAGGTGAGCTTGTCAAAGTCACAGAATATTAAGTCAGTGTTCAGAAGAATCAGTGGCAATTCTGCTTCATGGTAATGAGGAGATGGAGAATGATAATGGTATAAAAATATGTCATATTTAGGGCTGAACTCTTTTTTTCCCTTGAGACGAAATCTCACTCTGTAGTCTAGTCTAGTCCTGAACTCACTGTGTAGTCCAGACTGACTTTGAACTCACAGAAACCTCTTGTCTCAGCCTCCCAAGTGCTGGGATTGCAGGCGTGTGCCACCATGCCCAGTTGATGCGGTGCTGTTGGGGAATTGAACTCGGCCTTGTGCTTGCCAGGCAAGGGATCTAACAGCTGTGCTGTTCTTCCAACTCTAAGGGATAAGCTTAATAAAATATATGCACACTCTGTATACTAAAAACTACAGTATAACTGCTCATGTTAAAGAAGATTCAATATTAAGATACCATTTCTCCTGAAGTTAATATAAAGATGCTGTACAGTGTCATTCAAAATTCTGCATGTTTGTTTTATAAAAGTAATAAGGTAATACCGTCATTTATGTAGAGATTCAAAGGACATACAGGGGCCAAAACAGCTTTGGAAGGAAAGAACAAAATTAGAAGGTGCATACTACCTGTTTTCTCAGTTTTTAAAACGTGTTAGGTCAGACAGTGAAATATTGTCATGGAGATGGATATAAGGATTTATAAAACATATTTTGTAATACTCCTTTTTTTGAAGATAAACATTTCTAAGAAGTTTCGTATTTTTATCATGTAAGTGTTCCGTCAAAAACATTAATGTCTTACGAGGGACTAAAAGAATATTTATCATATAGGGTGTTTGAGGACAAAATTATTTGCTTCTAAGTTATTTTTTGCCTTTATATAATAATTATTATTATAATTGTTAGCCTTTGTTATAATGTATATTGTATTGTCTAGTTACAAGTAGAGACTCTGGAGTTGGAACATAGTTACTTAGATTTCAGTAAGTTACTCAGCCTTCTGATTTTCAGTGACATCACCTATAAGTTAAGGAGAATAGTTTCCTTATAGTGTTGTTTTTCAGGTTTAATAATTCAGGAACCACACAGGGCCCGTTACCTTACTTCAACATAGATATTTTAATTCCTTAATATAAATATCAGTTTATTTGTGGTAGACATTATGCTGTATTAAAAATGAGGTTATAGGTATTTACAGAGGAAAGAGTGATTCTGTACTGCAAATAATAGATATTTTTGGCTTTTGCTTGAATTTAGTTGATCTTGGAATAATACTGTTGCTGTAACCTAGAGAATCATTTTTCTCTTGGAAAATTGCATATCAGGAGCTATTAGATTTAAGCATGAGCGTTGGAAAATCTGGCTTTTCTGTAATTGTATGTTGTATTTTACACACATATATCTTCTGCCTTCTCTTAGCTTGATAGCTGCTTTTTTTTTTTTTTTTTGTCTCTGGTTGTTCAGCTTTCTTGCTTTCATTCCCAGAAGAATGGCTTGTCTTGCCATGAAGTTCATATGCAGGTACTGCAACTGGAACATACATTTTTCATGATAGAAATTTTGTATTCTGCACTCTTTGCTCTGCTTTTACAGGTAGGCACCTGCCTGAGGCTTACCACTCAAATTTGTATTACAGATTGTTGAAGATATCTGTGATTACTAAGTAAAAATTTTATCATACAAGCGTAGTATTTTTATATTCTGCTAAACAATAGCAGAAGCAGAAATAAGCAAAGCCAAATCTTTAAAAATCTTTGGCTGCTTTAAAAAAATGCTGTTGAGATCATTCTTTGAGTTCTTTATGCTAACAGTTGAACCATTATTCACCAAAAAGGTCAGTTTAAGGATTGTAGTAAAGAAAATACATTATTACTGTACCCCTTTAGTTGGGTTAAAAATTTAATTATTTAGAAAAGTGTAGCCATACTTTTATTTACTTAGTTTTTTTTTTTTTTTTTTTTTTTAAGACAGGGTCTTTGTTAACCTGTTACTCAAGATTTGAAAAACAGTACTGGGCTCACTTATTTATGTTTGAAGCAGAACTCTCACATAGCTGTTTTTATCTTTTTGTTCAGTTGAGCAGAATCTTGCCTTAACAATGCTTTTTTTTTTATCTGTACAATATTGAGCTTGTGGTACAATTTTGTAATTCTACCAGTTTTGGAGACTGAGGCTGGAGGTTTCCAAATTTGAGCCCGGTTTGGGCAACTTAGTGATTTAATGAAACCCTTTTAAAATAAAAAAAACTGCAACAAGGTCTGGGGATATAGCCCAGTCAGAAGGCCCTGTGACCAGTCCTTAGTACTATGAATCCAAATTGAACCAAAAAAGAAGAGAAAAGAAAACCCAAACAAAAACGAAAAACAAAATGTGTTGTACAAAACGACAATTTGCTGTATAAAGCTCTTTTTAAAAAAATGATGCATAAGACATATTCAGTGATTGGGCTCTCAGTTTTCAAAGTTCTGAAAAGAAAGCTTATATATATAAGTTGCTAGTCATAGCTGTAAAATTTTTGAAAAATTTTGAAGCTTTCTTTTCTCTTGGAAGAGTTTGTTTCTGATAAAAAGTTCTCTGTCAGGTGCTTCCCTTAATGCTTGGTCATTTCTATGCATTTTCAGCTATTGAATTTTTGAGAAAGTTTTGTGAAGTTTTAGTATTAATTGGATATAGAAACAAATTTAAGTATATTTTTAAAGCAAGTACTGTGACTGTTAGAGTTTATATTACATGTTTATGAAGTTCTGGATTTTGGATAATCATCAAAATGGACCATGTTGCACTAATTGTTTTTTTGTTGGTCACTGGAAACTTGGAATATTTTTTCTAATAGAAATGCTATGATAAATGGTGACAGTCTTCCCAAAGTAGCCCATTAAACCCTATTCACAGTGAATACAGTACCGTGTAAATAGTTCAAACTGGCTTCCAAAGAACATTTTCCTTTTGATGTCACCTGATGAGTAGGAGTGAGTCTCTTGCAGTTCTAGCAGTGGGAATAGAAAAGAAGATTTTTAGGCACTATCATGGGGTGACAGAAAAACAGTATCCCTCCTTGCAATTCCTCAGATTGTTTATTAGAAGTAAGATTAATTAGCCAAAAGAAGTGTGGGCACTGTAAGTGTCAGGTATATGTTAGAAGGCTTAGAGATGGGAGGGAGCTAAATAAAAATGTAGAAGTGGCAGAGAGACAGCTGGAGACAGAAGTGTGAAGGCAGTAGCCTAGTCCAGGGCATGTGGATAAGATGTGCATGATTGCGAGAGCACAGACTTTGATGTTTTTTCCATCTGTCAAATCAGGTGTAACCCTGAGTTGTTAAGGAGTGGGGGTGGTGCTCTGATCAGGAATGAAATAATCCCTACAACTTTTGGAAAATTTCTCCTCAATATAAGAAATGTAGATCCTCCAAACTTCAAAATTATTTATTAAAGTTTACTTAATAAAACTTGCAATATTTGTGTTGTTTCATTATCCGCAAATAATAATTCGGTAATGGCTCATTGCAGTTTTATTTTAACTTATATATTTATGTTCACAGAAAACCCAACTTTTATGTGGCTGGAGATGTAGCTCAGTGGTGGAACACTTACCTGGTATGCATGTGGCCCAGGGTTCAATCCCCAGCACAACCAAAAAAAAAAAAAAATCCCCACAAAACCCAGCAAATATCTATAAATTTTAATTAATATTAATATTTTGGGTACATGGAATTATGAAGGAATAAGCAATAAAATGGCTTTAAGGCATAAACTATCACAGGTTAAATTTCTATGGAGATAATGGAATAAAATTCAAGTTCAAGAAGATAAATTGATGTAAAGTTTCTGATACAGTTAATTTTTAAGTATATGGGAGTGATATCAACTTGCTATATAGCATTTAGATTTCTTTGAGTACATTGAGGAACGACATGAAGGCTGGAGGAATTGCTCATCGGTTAAAGTACCCAAATTCGATTCCTTAGCACCATGTAAGCTGGGTGTGGTGGCACACGCCTGTAATCCCAGCACTTGGGAGGCTGAAGCAAGAGGATTGCTGTGAGTCCAAGGCCACTCTGGGCTTCATAATGAGTTCAGGACCAGCCTGGGCTACCAAGTGAGACCCCGTCTCAAAAACAAAACAAAAAGAATGACATGCAGTCTTATTTTAAAATATCAATGGAAATAATGCACCAGAATTTACATGTTTTGTATTTTGGAAGTATTTCAAATGAAAAGCTTTGGATGCTAAGTAAAATTTTAGATACAGTAAAATATAAGATCATATGTAATTTTCTAAATTCTTTTATAGGATATAAACATTTAAGTGTGAATACTATTGTGGTAGACTTAACTAAAAGAAACTAAATTGAGAAGGCTGTTACAGAATACACAGAAATGTAAGAGTAGATTTTTGTCTTGACTGACACATGCATAGCTAAGCATTTGAAAATGACTTGCTCTGAAGAATCTTAATGTGACATAGCAATCATAGTTAATCTTCTGAGTTCAGTTGCACTTAAAATTGAAATCTTACTGTTTTCTCTGGCATTTAATACAATTCTTTCATTTGTAAGATAATAAAATTGCATTTATCAGTGCCTTTAGTATAGGTAAAACTATTTATCTTGAACCATTAGAGGGCAGCGTGAATTTGTCTTTGGAACTGGTTTTCACAATGTTTGTGTTTTTGAGTTACAAGCTTAAGATCTGTATCATTTAAATAAGTTGAATATTTTTAGTTAAAATTTGTCTTTTATTTGAAATTTTTAATATAATAAAATCATGATAGCAGTATAAAGATAAGATCTACTTTGTTTTCTTTCATCTCTCTTGTCCTGAAACACTTTAATGCTTTTGTAAAGTGTAAGAAGTTATACAATTTAATTCTAAACTTAATATTTACCTTAATCTATAGCTACAGAATTCTCTTATGACGGTGATACAGATTGCTCTATAGAAGAATGGATTTGAAAACAGATTTGGGAAATTCTGCATAACATACCACTTCTAAAATTTTTAATAATTCTTAAAGATGTGAAGGAAACTAATCCAGGTGTTTCCCAGCTAAGGGTGACCCTCAGGCTTTCCTCTGAAGCCATAGCAGTTCTGATGTCCAAACTCTGTCTAGACAAATTCATTCAGAGTTTTGGATTTAAGATCTTGAACATCAATGTTTAAAAGTTCTCTGGCTCTGGAAAGATAGCAAATTTGAGCCCAGCCAGGCAAATTAGTAATAGCTTAGTGAGTTTTTGTCTCAAAAAAGAAAAAAAAGAGAGAGGAGAGAGCTGGCAATGTGTATCTCAGTAAACTCTGGGTTCAGTGCCCAATACGACAGACAGACAGCAAAAATTCTGTGGGTGATTCTAAGGTCCAAATAGTTTTCGAAACACTGCCCCTCAACCCAAACATACATTACTTTCTGTTAACATCAGAGATTATAAATAATGATTTAAGTAGCATTAGAACTTTTTGAAAGCGATTAAAGTAGTAAGAGAACTTGGGAAAGAGGTGAAGTAAAGGGTCAAAATTACACCTAAGCACAGTTCTTGGGAAATCAGTTGTTTTAGATTGCCAGATTTCCCAGTATGCAAAGGATTCACCCTTTTTGAGATGTAAAACCGTTGCTTATTTATGTAGTTTTGAATAGTTTTTAATTCCAAAAAATAATAGCATATCCCTAAAAGGAAAATGTTCATATGCCTAAAAGGAAAATGGCACAGTTGTGAACATAAAGAATCTTTCTTGTTGACTTAGTGTCAGCCTCATAACCAGAAGGCATTATTGTGCCTCACGAGGTATATGCACAGGCTGTTCCCATGCCACAGTCTCCTAGAGACCTGAGTACCCAGGCCTGACTTTCTGAATCATTGTTGGCAAACAAATTATCACTCTATTCGTGTTCATGTCATGCAGTTTTGCAGCAGTTCTTGGGCCTCCTTTTTTAATTTAATGCTTTAAAATTGCTATTGTCTTGATATTGTAGTTAGAAGTGAAAACAAAGTAGAGTAAAAAGGCTTTGACTAGCCTCTGAAGTGTAGCTCTCATTTGCAGAGTTTTTAAAATTTTACTTCACAACGTATTTTTTCCTCCATATGTTTTGGCTAAGAATCTTCATTTTGAATGGAGTGAAGCTGCCAGATAGCTGAATGAAAGTATGAGGGTGTGTGTGATGCACGCGTGCCCATGCTTATTCTGTCTATAACATGAAGCATTTTGGATGAGAGTAGGCAGAGATGATAGTGGCTTTAATAAATCTCATAAAGTCATTTTCTTATATATTAAAGAGAGTTCTTGAGTGTCATTTTTCCTTCAGAATGTGGGAGCTATTCATTTTGCTCTTCCTCTGTATTAAAAAACTAAAACATAAAAAGTGAAACTTATTTTTCAAAGTGAGAATGTTTGCTAGTAAATAGTGAATGTTTTGAATAAAATTGCCTGAGTTTGATGATTTTATTCACATCAACTCTACAAAGACAGTTCTTTACTGACATGGCTGCTTCCGTTGGCATTTCTTCTCTTCAGTTTAGATAGAGTCTTTTCATGCATCTTTGTATGCTATTATTGTCCTTTTTGTCCAGCATCTCTTGTGAACCAGAGTGGAAAGTTTTATTTTGTAATTTTAATTTCTAACCATAACAACCTATGTATACTGATTTTAAAAATAGAATTGTGAGGCATTTTTCTTTAGTAGAAATAAACCTCTTGGTGAATTGTGAGTTAAAAGTCAGCAGAGGTAAATGTTGATTCCACATAAAAATTGCCTAATGTTACTGTCTGATGTATAAGTAGTAAATGTCCTATCTCTAATAATGTCAAATACAGGTGGAGTTATCCTTTATCTGGATTTGTTTCTGTTTTTAACCGTCAAAGCAATCAAATTGAGTGTCTATCATTTACTAGGTAGGTGCTCTGCCACTGAGTTATACCCTGGCAAGGATATAATAGAAAGGTTTCTTTTTTCGTTTGTTGTAGGTGGATAACTTACAAAACATTTTTGACTCTGACTGTGATAGGGAATATATTTTGAAGTGTTTAACTCATATACAAATGTAAGTATGCATTTGTGTATGTAATTGAAAAGATTTAAGAAGCCATAATATTTTAAACATATACTCTGACTGTTTTCTGTTTTGTTCTATTACAGATTATAATGATTTCTTGGATTTATTTCATAACAAATATGTTATGAGTTAACTTTGAAACATATTAAATTAATGACCTCTAAGATCTGTGTGACACTAAGAGTCAATATTACTGTAAATCTATAGTTGTATAGAAAATCATAGTCCATCGTGGAATAGCTGGAAGCCAAGCCAAATAAGGGGAACTTCTCTAACACACCTGAATGTCCATTTATTCTCAAGATGTCTGAAGGTTCAGTGTCACCAATTACCAAAAACTGGACAAAAAAAAATATAGAATCTCTCGAGTAAATCTTTGGTTTATTTAATATGATTGTACAGATGTTCACTTTTTGTCAATGTACTGTAGATATGTCATTTCCTAACATTGGGGAAAAATAGGTGACAGATTTAAGAGAATACCTCTGTACTGTTTTTGTACCACAGATCTATAATATATACAGATCTATAATATCATACATACATGTAATTATTCTAAAAGTTAAAAATTATAAAAAGCATCTTTGAGCAGTGTGCGGTGTGAAGCAGGGATGGCAGGCTGGAAGCCAGCCTCATCCTGCCGCCGTGTCTCCAGCCTTCGGCGCTCTGGCCTGCTCTCTGGCTCTGTGCTTTCGTCAGCTGAAACATTTTGTGTACGTGCACTCATGTAGTGAGCAGTCTTTTGAGTGAAGATTGCTTGTTGGTGTCCATAGTTTTCTGTTCACCTTATGAGAGATACTTTGGGTTCCGATTTTTAGTCTTTCTTAATAAAGTTGTGTTGCACATTTATAGTTAGATTTTATTTATTTTTTATAGATGTAGATGTTTATTCTTCCTGGATAAATGCTTAGGTGTGCAGCAAATAGGTTGATGGTAAATGTATGTGTACTTACCTGGGAAACTGGTACACTGTTTGGCAGAAGGGCTGAATTATTTTTTGTTTAAAATGGTAATAAAGGTGAGATTAGTCTGTCTTCATTTTTACCAGCATCTGTTGCCACTTTTTTATTTTGCTCATCTGATAGGTATGTGGTGTTGTAGCTTCATGGACTTCATTTGCGTTTTAGTAATTGCAAAGGATATCAAACATCTTTGTCATCTCTGTTCCCTTTGGTGAAATGTCTGTGTCGTTTTTATTTTTTATTATATGTGTTTTTCTACTGTAGTTTTTTGATAGTTTTTTTTTATATTCTAGATATGATCCTTTCTGTAGAGATGTGGTCCATAACCCTTTGCTCCCTGTTTGTAGTTTAGCTTTTCATTCTTCTTTGTGTGTTGTGGTGCTGCTGGAGATGGAACCCCTAGTGCCTTCTACCTGCCAGGTGAGTGTTCACTTCTGAGCTATGTTCTACCACTGAGCTGCACTCCTAGCCCTTATCTTCTTAATGTGGTTTTTCAAAGAGCAAAAAATTTAATTTTGAGAAGTCGAGGTTTCAATGTTTTTGTTTCAAGTGTGCTCTTGGTGTCCCATCTAAACCTTTTCACCAAACTCTAGGTCTCTAAAGGTGTTGTATCTAGATACTCCTCTAAAAATTTTATGATTTTAATTTCGCATATTGAGTTATTTTCTTTTTATTAGGTGTTATGTTTAGGTCAATTTTTTTCTTCTCGATTGTCTGTTATGTCCATTTGTTTCAGCACCAGCATCAGTTGTTAGGTAAATCAGCCTGTCTCTGTTGAATTGCTTTTGCATTTTTGCCAAAAAAAAAAATCACTGGGTTATCCTAATGTGGATCTATTTCTGGATTCTATACTATGTTCTCTTCATTTCTGTGTTTCTGCCAGTAATACATGGTGCTTCTTATTGCAATTAGATAAGTGTTAAAATAATGTGATTTCTTGTAGTTTATTCTTTTTTTTTTCTTTTTATAAGAGAATGTTTTTTTGAAAACAAGACAAGGATAGAAGGACGTAGGCTCTGCTAACTGGAAAGGGTCCTAGGTCAAGTTGCCCTAAAGTTTATTCTCTTTCAGAATTATTTGGGATATTTTATTTTCTCTGTCTTTTTTCATATAAATTTTTGAATTTATAAATTCTGTATGTTCATTTGTTAGTACATAGAAATGCATTTAATTTTTGTGTTTTGATCTTGTGTCCTGTGACCTTGCCAAACTCAGTTATTAGTTCCAGGTTATTTAGTAACTGATTCCTTGGAGTTTTCTATGTAGGCTGTCATGCTGTCATCAAATTGAACCAGTTTTTTTTCTCATCTGTTTGCTTTTTATTTTCTTTCCTTATCGTGTTAACACAGGTTAGATCCTTCAGTATTGTGTTGTATAAATGTTTGAAGATTTTTTCTTTCTGTAATTGATATTCAGATTCTAATGCAGTCAAGCATTACATTCTATGTGATTTCATTTTTAAAAAATTTGTTAAGTTTATGAAACATTTAAAAAGTCATGTCTAATTTTCATTTTGCCTTCATAGTTTCTCTCTACTTTCTAGGATAAGCCCATATAAACTTCTGGATTAAAGAATTACCAGCACTTTGCCTCTTGGAGGTGTTAAATAGGTCTGCACACATCATTTATTATTTATACACATCATTTATTCCCCTTTTACTTCAAGATGTACTTAAGGACTTTTCATGTAGCTATTTGTTCAGTAAATTTGCACGTTAGTAATATGCAATAATATATTTTTATTTTTGTTGTGGAGCTTGTTGTTTACTGTGAAGAAACAGACAGTGCAGGTAACACACCTGGGGAAGTTTCCAGATGCTACAGCAGTTCCTCGTGTTTAGCTCCCATCTTCTCTTGCAGAACAAGAAATGCAGCTGTTAAAGACATTGACATTGGTTCTGCTTGGTGAGGCTCATGGGCTTGCATTTTAAAAATTTCTTTTGTCAAAGGCTGTGTGGCCATGTGAATGCTGCCTCCTGGCTTGAAGCTTCTGTCAGGGCTAAACTCCAGGTGTATGTATCATTTTGTCTTTGATGGACATTTGTCATTTCAGAGGATACTGTGATTCATCATCGCACTGCACCTAGCCTGTCTCCATCTGGAATGTTAATTCATTCACATATCCTCAGGTGCCAGTGATTTCCCTGTATGTCTAAAGTACATAAAGCCAAAGAGTCAGTGGTAGTAGATGAAACTGGACAGAGAGGCAGAAGTTAGATCTTTCAGGACTATCCTGCAAAATTTGATCTTCATCTTAAGAGCAGTGAGGGATAGGCATTTTTTTTAAAGTAGGAAGAACCCTGACTACCTTGCATAGAGAAGGAATAGCAGAAGGGCAACTGGTTATGTATAGATGAAATGTGAGATTTTTGTGATAAAACCAAAAAAATTGATAGTCCAGGCACTCTTCTGGATTTTGAAGGAAGTGGGAAGAGTGGCACATGATCCTGTGTCTCACTCAAGGAGCAAGTCTCAAAGGTTAGAAAAATTATTTTAGTCCAGGGATAATTGTTCCAGAAAAGTCAATGGTATTGTGGGAATATGTAACAGCACATTTAGTTCATAGAGTTCAAGTTTGTAAATCTGAACTTAATATTAGAACAGCTTTTATAAAGTTAATACGTGCAACTAATTTCAAAATATTTAAAATATAATGACCCAAAGGGATATGAAATCTCTATTAGATATTATATGTGATTTTCAAGGTATATCATAAGGAATTTTTTATATGATGTTAATAAGTGATACACCAAAGAAAGCATTTAGGTTGGAATGATGCTAGATTAAACCAATGGGTTTCTTTACTGCAGGACTTTTCAGAACTTGTGTTGTGCTTATGTAGTTTATTTTTTGCTTTTTTTACCCAAAATTATTCTTTTATTAATATATATTTGCAAGAGATAATTATTACATTCACCTTGAGGAATTGGTACACATACATTTTACGTCTCATCGTTATTTCCTTTCCCACCATTCCACCATCTTCCCTCATCCCCTTTTTCTTCCACATAATCTACCTCTCTATTTCCTATCATTTTTTCATCTTTTTGCCATTTTATTGATATGTGTCAGTGCAATACATAAAGTTTACATTGATCTTGAATATTTTGTGCATATACATATCTTGGCAAAGTTACAAATCCTTCCCTTATCTCTTTTTGTCCCAACCACTCCCTCTCCTCTCCAGTTTCTATTATTCCCCACATTAAGTTCTATGAAATAATTGTGATCTGGGTTTCTCATATCAGAGAAAACATTCGATATTTCACTTTCTGCATCTGACTCACTTCACTAAGCATGATGGTCTCAAGTTGCCTCCATTTACCTACAAAAGCCTCCAGCCTATCTGTCTTTATAGATGAGTAGTATTCCATTATATATAAATATCACGAATATTTATCCATTGGGTCTGTTGATAGGTATTTTAGTGTCTTCCATATTTTAGCTATTGTTAGTTGTGCAGCTATGAACATGTTGTTTTTTAACTCTTTTGAGGAAAATTCCCAGGAGAGTTGTCGCTGGATCAAAGGGGATATTTATTTCCAGTCTTTTGAGAGACTTTCATACTACTTTCCATAGTGGTTTTACCAGTTTACATTCACAGCAGCAGTGCAGGAGAGTTCCTTTTTCCCCACAGCCTTGCCAGCACTGATTGCTATTTGTGTTCTTGATATAATAACACCAATTTCTCTGGAATTAGGTAGTATCTTAGTGATGTTTTGATTTCTATTTCTCTTATGGCTAATGATGTTGAATATGTTTTTATGTATCATTGGACATTTCTTCATCTGAGAATTGGAAGAATTGGAAATTCTTCATCTCAGAACTGCCTATTCATTTCTTTTGCCCATTTTTCAATAGGGTCTTTGATTTTGAGGGGCTTACTTTTTTTTAGTTCCCTGTATATTCTGGTTATGAGCCTCCTATCTGATGTATTGGTGGTGAATGTTTTTTCCCAGTCTTCTGGATCTCTTCTAACACTGATGATAGTTTCCTTTGCTATGCAGAAACTTTTTAATTTGACATAATCCCATTTGTTAATTCTAGGGGATATTTCTTTGGTTTTTGGTGTCTTATTAAGAAAGTCTTTGCCTACACCCTAATCATTTGGATGTTTGCCTAATTTGTCTTCCAGAAGGTTCAGTGTTTCAGTTTTAATATCTAAGTCTTTGATTTGATTTTGATGCGTGGTGACAGGTGTGTGTCTATATTTATTCTTCCACATGTGGAGGTCCAGTTTTCTCAGCACCATTTGTTGAAGAGGCTATTCTTTTTCCAGAGTATGCTTTTGGCTCCTTTAAGAAAGATTAGGTAGTTGATGGTATTTGAATTTGTCTCTGCATCCTCAGTTCTGTTCCACTCCATCTGTCTGTTTTTGTGCCAGTATCATATAGTTTCTACAACTACTGCTTTATAGCATAATTTGATGTCTGGTATTGTAATGCCTCCTGTTTTAGTCTTGTTATTTAAGATTGCTTTGGTTGTTCTATATCTCCTTTGGTTCCGTATTATTTTAAGGATTTTTTCAAGCTCTGTGAAAAAAGTTTGTGGTATTTTGATTGGAATTGTATTGAATCTGCATATCAGTTTTGTAGTCATTTTGACTATATTGATTCTGCGTATCCAAGAACAAGGGACATCTTCCATTTTCTGATGTCATGTAAATTTCTGTCATCAGTGTAAGGTAGTTTTCTTTATATAGGTCCTTCACTTCCTTGGTTAGGTATACTCCTACATATATACTTTTTTTGCTGGACTGTTGAGAATGGGATTATTCTTCTGAGCTCTTTCTCAGAGAGTTCATTGTTGATGTAGAGAAAAGCTATCGATTTTTCAGAAGTATTGATTTTGTAGCCTGTGATTTGGCTGAATTTGTTTACTATTTCCAAGAGTTTCTGAGTGGAATTTTGGGGTCTTCTATGTAGATAATCATACTATCTGCAAATAAATGATGGAAGTTTCCTTTATTTCACTTTCTTGCCTGATTGGTATGGCAAGTGTTTCAAGGATTGTGTTGAGTAAGAGTGGTGAGAATGGACAGCCTTGTTGCCTTCCTGATAGGAAACACTTTCAACTTTTTTCCATTTACTGTGATATTTGTGATAGATTTGGCATATATAGCTTCTGTGAGTTTGAGATAAGGCCCTTCTATACCTATTTTTCTCAGTTTTTTTTTTTAATCATGAAAGGGTTTTGAATTTTATAAAAGGCTTTTTCTGCATCAATTGAGATGATCATGTGGTTTTTGTTTTTGCTTTTGTTGACGTGGTGTATTACATTGATTGATTTACATATGTTTAACCAGCATCCCAGGAATGATGCTCACTTGATCATGGTGTATGATCTTTCTGATCACTTGCTGGATTTTATTTGCCAGAATCTTATTAAGATTCCATCTATACTCATTAAAGATATCTGTCTATAATTTCTTTCTTTATGGTTAAGTCTTTGTCTGGTTTTGGGACTAAGGTGATGCTCTCCTCCAGAAAAGAGTTTGATAGTATTCTTTCTCTTTCAGCTTCATGGCATAGTTTGAGAAGAATTGGAATTAGTTCTTCTCTGGAACACTGAAAAAATTCTGCTCTGAATCCATCTGGTACTGGGCTTTTACTTGTAGATAGAGCTTTTATTACTGCCTCAATTTCTGTATGTGTGTAATAGGGTTGTTCAAGATTTTTATGTCTTCTTCATTCAGTTTTGGTATTTTGTATGTGTATAGGAAGTCATCCATTTCTTCCCAATTCCCAAACTTGTTAGAATATATGTGTTCAAAATAATTTCTCATAATATTCTGAATTTTTGCAGTCTGTTATAATTTCTAAGTGTGTTAATCTGCTTTTTTTTTCCTTCCTTGGGTGAGTTTAGCTGGAGACTTGTTGATCTTGTTTATTCTTTTGAAGAACCAGCTCTTTGACTCATTCATCTTTTTTATTGTCCTTTTAATTTCTATTTCATTAATTTCACGTCTGATCTTTAAAATTGCTTCTGCTTTTTGGCTTAGATTGTGCTTGTTTCTCTAGGTCTTTTAAGGTGGATCATTTACTTGTTTATTTGTGACTGTTCTATACTTTTGATGTGTGTATTTATGGCTATGAATTTCCATCTAAGTACTGCTTTCATTGTATCCCATAGATTCTGATATAATGTACTTCTGTCATAATTTAACTCTATGAAGTTTTTGATTTATTTCCTCTGTGATCCGTTGTTCAGTAGTAAATTGTTTAGTCTGTATGTACTTGTGTATTTTCTTCTGTTTCTTTTGCTGTTAAGTTTCAGTTTTATTCCACTATGATCTGAGAGTATACAAGGGATTATTTTTATTCCTTTGTATTTATTTAAGCATGACTTATGACCTAGAATATGGTTTGTTTTAAGAAAATGTTCCATGTACTGCTGAGAAGAACGTGTATTCTGTTGATATTGGGTGGAAAACTCTGTAAACATTTGTTAGGTCCAAGTTTTCTATAGTGTCATTTAACTGTTGTATACTTTTGTGGATTTTCTGTCTGGTTGATTTGTCTGTGATAGTGGAGTTCCCAGCTATATTTGTATTGGGGCCTATATGTCCTTTCAGATCTAATGATTTTTGGTTTACATAATTGAGTGCTCCTGAGTTGGGAACATATATATTGATAACCGTGGATTCTTCCTGTTCTATTGTTCCCTTAATCAGTATATAGTGACCATCTTTGTCTCTCCTAATCTATTTTGTTTTGAAATCTGTCAAGTGTGAGACTAATATTATGCTTGTTTCCTGGGCCCTGTTGCATGAAATATTGAATTCCACCCTTTTATTTTCAGTTTATGAGTGTCCTTGTGGGTGAAATGTGTCTCTTGTAAGCAGCAAATTGTGCATTTCTGTGTTTGGATCTGCTTAGCCAGTCTGTGTCTTTTAGTAGGTGAGTTGAGGCCACTCACGTTCAGAGTAATTACCGAGGTAAATTTGGTATGTCCTGCCATTGTTAAAGTTTTTTAGCATTATTTACTAGACTTAATTTCTTCTCAGCTCATTTTTCTATATTTATTGTCTCTTTTTTTCTGGGTTCTTTCGTGTTGTTAGCCTACTTTTTGTTTTCTGTGTTTCCTTTAAGTGTTCTCTGCAGTGCTGGCCTAGTGGCTGCAAATTTTTAAAAGTTTTCTATTTCATGGAAAGTTTTCATTTCTCCCTCTAATTTAAGAGATAATTTTGCTGGATATAGCAGTGTGGGTTGGCATTTATGTTCTCTGAGTGCTTAGATGACATTGCTCCATGATCTTCCAGCTTTTAGGGTCTAGGTTGAGAAGTCTGCATTTTTCCTGATGGGCTTATCTTTGTAGGTTGCCTTCTGTTTTTTCTCTTACAGCTTTTAATACTTTATCTTTGTGTTGGGTCTGTAGTATTTTAATTATGTGTCTTGATGAGGATCTCTTCTGATCCAAGTTGTCTGGTGTTGTATATGCCTGCAGTTCAATGTTCATTTCTTTCCTCATATTTGGGAAATTTTCCTTCCTAATTTCATTGAACATGACCTTTAAGCCTTTTGTTTTGTTCTCAGTTTTCTCCTGCACTCCCACAATTCTGAGGTTTTTTTTCTCTTTGAGTCATCCATCAGCTGTTGTAACCATCCTTTTTCTTCTTTTTTTGTTTTGCATTCTTTACATTCCAGCTCAACCATTTTATCTTCTAGGTCTGATATTCTATTCTCAAAATGCTCAAACTGGTTACTTACTTTTTCCTGTGTGTTTTTCACATCCTGAAGGTCAGTTTTTATTGTTTTTATATCTGACGAATTCTTTCTTAAGTTCTTTCTTGTATTGCCTTTATTTTCTGCTGGTTCCTATCTTCTTTGTTTTCTTTTAATTTCTTGTCAGTGTTTGCTGATAGTATAGCTGTGTCCTGGCATATCACTTTCATTTTCTGTTACATTTCTTGTTTAAATCCTAAGAGTTTCTGGGCATAGAAATTATCATTTTTTTTTGCCTTTTTCATGTTTAGGTTCTGCTGTTTGAAGATCATTGTTACTATTTTCTGGGTTGTCTGGTCTTTCTGTAGGTTTTTAAAAAATTTTTTATCACGTTTCCTCATGGTTTTGTTAGACTGAGTTGAGGCTCCAGTATTGATGGGCTCTGTTTCTTTTCCTGAGATCCTTAAATTAGACTCTGTTTTAAGCGTTTCCTCGCTGTGTCTGGTGTGTAGGAGGGATGGGGCACGTGAAGGCCCAGTGCTGCAAACTCCCAGGTGTAGGCTGGTCTCTGGCACGCAGGAGCCCTACTGTCATTCTTATTTTTCAGTTTTATTTATTTGTACTTTAAGTTTGTTGTATTACAAAACTATACAATAATTAACCTTCCTTACCTGATTCACTTCACTAACCATGATAGTCTCAAGGTGCATCCTTTTTCCTACAAATGACTCAAATTTGTCTTTCTTTATGGCAGAGTAGTACTTTATTGTATATGTTACATTTTCCTTTAATCAGTCATCTGTTGATGAACAGATTTGTTGATTCCAGTACTTAGCTATTATGAGGTGTGCTGCTATAAACATAGGTATACATATATCACAGTTATATGATGTCTTTAACTGTTTTGAAAAGATAGAATATGTATAGCTGGGAACTGGGTAAATAGCCCAGTGGTTAAAATGCTAGCAAATATAAGGTCCTCTGTTCATTTTCCCAGCACCACGTAAGACAGGCATGGTGGTGCATACCTGTAATCTCAGCACTCAGGAAGCTGAGGTAGAAGAATTGCTGTGCTTTCAAGACTAATCTGATCTACACAGTAAGTTTAAGACCAGCCTGGACTACAAAGTGAAACCTTGTTTAAAAAAAAAAAAAAGAGGTATAGCTGGATCAAATGCAGTGTCTATATTCAGGTATTTGAGAAATCTCTATACTCTCTCATAATGGTTGTACTAGTTTACACTTCCACTAACAATGTGGAAGGGTTCCTTTTTCCCTATAACCTTACCAGCATTTGTTATTGTCTGAGTTCTCAATGATAATACCTCATTGTAGTGCAGTAATATGGAATCTCAGTGTTGTTTTGATCTGTATTTCTGTAATTGCTAAAGATGCTGAAATATACATTATAAATCTAGAAGACGTATATATGTATTTGTGTTTAGATTTATTGTATGACTGTGATGTATAACATTTCCCAGACTCAGTAGACCATGAATTTGGCAATTGTCTTTGGATATAGGAAAACTGCAGGAAAATTCTGGCTCACATGACTTGCTTACAATCTTAACATCTAGCTAGTTAAAGGTAAGGTACAACTAGAACACAGTTTCCATGATTCTGTCCTTTGATTTCTTCCAAGATGTTTCAGTAATACCATTATAGCATTAATTATGGAAATACCAGGATTTTTGTGGATACATTTTAATAGTATATTACATTTGAGATTAATGAAGTTCTAAATTTGGTATAAATGTAACTAATAACTTCATATAGCTAGCTCAGTGGGCAAATATTATATGCAATGAGTTTAATTTTGTGTGAAATTCATGACCTTGGAATGTGTAATTAATTTTTATATTTTTCTGTCTTTATTGAATCTTTCTTGTGGCTTTAAATACTAAGAATACTAAATTTTAGCTTTCTTAGCTTTTGTTCATTTTATATGGCAATAGTGTTTTAGAACTTTATATGTGGAAAAAATAATGGCACAGTAAAAATGCAACATTATTTATATTCAGTTATTAAAAGGAGTACTTGAAAAATCTTTCTAGAAACCACTTTCATGTATTTCTAATATTAGGAGTCAGTAAACCACAGCTCATTGGCCCACACCAGGGGTACCTATTTTTGTCCAGCCCTTATGATAGAAAGTTATACATTTAAAAATCTTTGAGAAAAGTAAAAGGAGTATTTTATGATATGTGAATAGTATATGAAAATTAGATGACAGTTTACATTAATGAAATTTTTATTGGTGCACAACCACACTCAATTCTGTGTTATCTATGACTTTGATCAGACTACAACACCTGTAGTGAGGAGGTGTTTCAGAAAACCTTGGGCCTGCTGAGCGTAACATATCTACTGTCTTGTTCTTTCCAAAAAGTTTGCTGGCCCCTGGTTTATATTAGTGACTGATAGAATTTATGGACTTAATTGATAAGCTTTTGAAATTTAAGGAACTATGGCTTATGTATAACCAGTTCTTCAAATCAGTGTTGTCTAATAGTTTTCATGTTTTTGGTTCGTGAAGATTGTGTTTTTTCTATTTTCTGGTAAATGGTATATTTCATCTTATATTTCCTTAATTTTGTTCCCTTTTTCTACTGATTAATAAACAGTATAAGATGTGGTATATTGTTGATAGGAAACATTTGGATTTCAGAAATTTATTTTTTAAATAAACAAATTAAGAATATTTTTGTGTTTTCTCAGTTAGTTGAATTTTGGTGAATACTCCATTATGTTGAAAATTGCCTTTGATAGGTTTATAAATTTTGTGATTTGGGAGAGGCAAAAATATTACTAAATCAGGGGAAGGATAATGGAGCTATTGGTGTTTTGTTTATTATTAAACATATCGGTTTAATGAGGTACCTTTAGCTAAACTCAGCAGCACAGGCTTGTGATCCTAGCGCACTGGGAGGCCGAGGCAGGAGGATTGCAAGTTGGAACCCAGTGTGAATAACTTAATTACTTAGCAAGACCCTGCTTTAAAATCACAACTGAAAAATGGTCTGGGTATGTAGCTCAATGTGATGGCCCTGGGCTCTATCTTTAGTGCCTTTGCCCCTTCCAAAAAGACGAGGTATTCTAAATACACAGGTACCTCTTAGGTACTAAATGTCTTTTTAAATGTAACATAAATTTATTTTCACCCTGAGAGAAAATTGAGAAAGAGATTAGGTGCCACAAATAGCTTATTAACACTTTACTGTGAGTAGTATTTTCTTATGAAGAAGAAAACAGCCAAGTGCTTGTAGGCATCCATGACTTTCATTTCCAGTCTCATCCCTTGCACATCTTTTAGTAAGAGAGTTCATTAGCATAGACGAGTCTAGGTGTTGAAAACATAGAAATTTTATGCACAGAATTTCTAGGTATTCTTTTGTTAGTGCAAGTGCAGAGAAATTGAGTAAAATACACTAATAAGAAAGATTAGAAAGTAGGTGCTGAAACCTAAAGTAACTGTTAAATTAGTGTATTAGAGTCCTCTCCAAATTTTCTCTCCTTTTCCATGAATCTACCTCCCTGCTTCTTACAGCCCATGTTTTTACTCATTTATACTTTGTGTTTCTCATGTTAGAGAAAACCATGTGAAATTTAATCTTTGGGGTCTGATTCACCCCTGAGCACAAAGGTCTCCAAGTACATTCATTTTCCTGCCAGTGATTCAAATTTATCTTTCTTTATAGCAGAGAAGTACTCCTTTATGTATTTATACCACATAATTCTTTTCCATTATGTCCATGGACATTTCAGTATCTTCCATGATTTAGCTGATTTATCTATTCTCTTTTTATGTCAGGTAATATATTTTTTTGCATTTCTATTTGAATATGTATATACCACAAATTTATTTACATGTTAATTACATACAACTTGGAGAATTTATGCCTAGACCTATCTCTTTTGGACCACTTTGTCCTTCTTTTCCTTTTCCTTCATCTTTCTCTACCTCCCAACTCTTCGTGTCTCATTCCTTTTGTGCTGTCCTTCTGTCACATGTTTAATATTGCTTCACAGGTCTGTAATATTAACCTTTTTTTCAAAGTAATCTTTCTGTTCTTGCTGTGTTTTTTCGTATGATTTTTGTTAATTAGTCCAGACTACTGTTACCTCTTCTGTTATTATGTGTACCTAGTAACTTAAGTTTGAGTATAGTATTCTATAATTTTCTTTAAAAATTATCTCTATTTTATTAATATATATTTATGTGATACATATAATGATTACAATGAACTTGAGTATTTTGTGTACATATATATCCCATCAACATTGTAATCCCTTCCCATCTTTGGCCCTCTCATGCCCTCCCCATCCCCCTAGCACCTGTTTGTTTCTATAGAATGCCTGTATTTTGGTTTTCCCAAATCAGAGAAACTGTGTGATATTGAACACCTTCTGCACCTGACTCACAGTTTGCAAAGGCCTCATGGTAGAAATGTATCTGGCAAGCTAGAGTAGTGGAGTAGGAGGGCAGTTGTGGTTGGAGTAGAGTATGTAGGCAATGTGCTATAAAAGGAGCTGTCACCTGGAGCTGGGTTAGGAAGGCCATCTGGGCCGTTGTGGGGGGTTCCAGCTTTTCCTCTGAGCACAGCTCACTACCATTACAGGTTCTGAGCAAAATAATCATATGAACTGACTTTTATTTTGAGAGGACCACTTGGGTAACTAACAGAATAGTTAGAAGTTATTACAGTACTCCAGAATAGAATACTTTGAACTTTAAAAATTACATAAATAAAATAATACCCCTGTGGCATTGTGATTTCAGTTTCTTTACTTTTGAATGGTATTGATAATTTTAATGTATGTATAAAGTCATTTATAGTTGTTTTTCTGTAAACTATGAGTTTATAACCTTTACTTTTTTTCTCTGTTGATTTAATAACAGTTTCTTCCTTTTCTTCTGTCAGCATTTTTTAAAGCCTGTGTTGTGTATGAGGATAAAATCAGCCCCCTTAAGGTCACATCACTCCCAGGGCTTAGAAAGACTGTTAGAACTAAGTGATCCCGCTCTTGTTCCCCTGCAGGGTCCCACGTACTTCTTCTACTTTGAATGTACCCTTCTATGAGGCCTGGTTTGTTTTACCCCCACATCACCGAGAGCTTGGCCCTTACTAGTCCAATTTTCTCCCTCGCTGTCCTTTACTCTCACCTTGAGCGAGAGGTAATAGTATTGTAGCCTAGGTGATCAGTTTCCTCAACTACATAAGAGAAATAATAGTAGTATTTATTTCTATCCTTTCTTTGGAGAGCTATTGCAAGTTTTGAGATGTTATTGAATATACACAGTGCTGGCATCTAATAAACCATCCAGTAACATTTAGTAAATAGTATCTCTGATATTTCTCATTTAATACGTGTGAAGTTGCTAGATGTCACTCAAGGTAACTAGACATGTGACTGAGTTGAACAAGACCCCCCCTGTGCTGAAGTATGAGCAGAAATCAGTTTCCTTTGTATCCTTTCTGGAATACCACCTGAGAATGGCATGTGAATCATTTATTTTAACCCTTTCCCTTTGTGGAAGAGTTCTGTGGTTTCATGTTGGACTCTTAAACATCTGCAGGAGAGTCAGGCTTGCTTAAATTTAAAAAGTTTAAGAATATATGTTTGTTTGATTTTTATTAGAATTGCATTTTAATAAAACAAGAGTCAAGTGACAAATATGATTATAAATGTAACTCCTTGTCTGATTAACCAGAACATGAATTCACCAGCTCTGAAGTGTTCAGTTTCTAGCCAGGATTTCTTAGGCATAACTGGGGTGAATTAGCTTCCTGAGAGATCACAGTGGTCATGCTCTTGTCACTCTTGATCACTGTCCTACTTCAGGGTTGTCAAGAGTCTTAAATCTCAGATTGTATTGCAGGTTTCTTCCTAAGCCTCAAAAGGGTCATTGTTTTCTGCAAGTAGAATAGAATGGTCTTGTTTGTAACATTTTTGGTCTCTTGCGTATTTTTTCAGGAGAATAACAAAACGAATAATAAGTAGAATTTACTTAATATGTATTCTTATGTCACTTGGTGTTGATCTTGGATTTTCAGAATTCTCCATGTTTCATATTTAATAAATTAAGGAACCTCAGATGTGCTGAGTTTGGGTGACCCATTGGATTTGCTTGACATCCTGTCTTCTAAGACTTCCTTCAGTCAATAAAGGCAGCAAGTCTTTTTTTTTTTATAGTGAATTTGTAAGTAGCCTGCATATTCCATTTCAAAACGAGAATAAATTTGTATTTTGAGCTTTCCTAAATCCAACTCATTGTCTTATGTTTTCTTTCAGTAGGCTATATGTCTAAGATAATGTAATAAAATAATCTTAATGGCATATCTACTGTCATTATGTTATCAATCTTGTTCTCATTCATGCTGCTTCTTTCCTTCATCTCTCCATCACTCTTTCAGATTAAAATAAGCAGGTTCACCTATTGACTATTCTCTTACTTGTGGGTAAGATTTAGGTTCTTAGGAAGTCCTGTTTTAGTCCTTTTAGGTGCTACTCTCATCATGGCTTACTGCTTTTCTCAGTTTGGGTTTTCTGGGAGCTTATTGTTCATCAGTTTCCCAGGCCTTTTTTTTTTTTTTTTTGGCTTTAGTTTCCAGGGCCTTGACCCACTCACTTTCTTTATTTCCTAATGATTTGTTGACATTCTCATGTTCTCAGGTTCAGATGCATTCCTCCAAAGATAAATGAGTTACTACCCTCCTACACTGTGATTGACCAGCTGGTCACAGAATAGTCTATATAAAACACAACCACGAACATTTAAGTAAACTATCATTAAGACATAAGACTAAGTGAATTTAAAAAAAATTGTAGCAACATTGCTCATTATTAAGTTCTTTTAGGGATGTATTTAGTTGGTTTCTGCTGTTTTTTTTTTTTTTTAGATCTGAAATAAACGTATATTTTTTGCTCATTTTGAAGTACATTGACATTCATGAATGATCAGTGATAACAGGTTTCCTAGCAAATGTGAGGCCATGTTTTTCCTAGTGTGGCATGAATGTTGCCAGGGAATATGACTGAGCACGTGAAATAAAAGGCTGGAACTCTGTCCTCATGGCTGTAACAATTTTCTGTATCTCTTCTAAGAAGATATCATAGTGTAGAGCTAGAAAATAGTCCCAGAATTCTCTGAGGATCTGGTGGCTAGGGTTATTTTTAAAGGGAACAACGAAAAGCCTAAGAGTTGCTGAAGTATCACAGAGATATAGTGGAAGACACATGTAAGAAAGTTGATGGGACGGTTGCCAAGAAGGACGGAGGGCAGGCAGCTGCTCTCCTGAGCCTTCTGTTCTGGCAGTGTGTGGCTTGCCTGCTGTTACACAGCTAGTCAAGGGCTGAACTGGTCTTCCTACCCAGCTAATGCTTTTTTCTTCTATAGTAGTCTAACTTAGTAAACATTTGCTCTTTGGAAATACTAACATACTGTGTCAGACTTATTTCAAAAAATCCTCAAAATTATTTTGTTCGCAGAAAAGAATTCGCAGTGTGAAAAAAATGCAACACCTTTATTGTGAATACAAAGAAGCCATTGGAGTCAGAGGCCAGCACAGTTATCCTTTAGAAGCTTTAAGTATTTCTACACCTCTTTTGTGTATGTTGTAGTCACTCTTAACATCAATATTATATCTACTAATATTGTCTCCCTTACTTGCAGTTTTTTTTTCCTTCAATGTGTATGACAGATTAAAGTGGATTTGATGATTGTTAACTTAGTGTGCATCATGCAATGAGAAACCAATTCTCACTGATTTGCTGATTTAGAAGTTTACTTTTTTATTACTGTGAAATGAACCCATGACTCTTCACTGAGTTATATTCCTATCCTTTTTGGTGTGTTAGTTTTTTTTATTTTGAGATAGGGTATCTCTAAGTCTCTTAAGTCTTTGCTGGACTAGATCTAATTTACATGCCTGTCTGGGAGTTTTATGAAGGTCCCTGGTGCTCTACTATTATAGTAGAAGTTGCTTTCTGCATTTTTTAAAGTGTGAGGGGATCGCATAGTTGAACAAGTTCTTATTTCCAGTTTGTTTGAAAAGTAGTCAAGTTGGGCTGGGTAGAATGGCACATGCCTGTAATCACACAGCCTGGGAGGCTGATGCAGGAGGATCACAAAGTTGAAGGCTGGCCTTGGTGGCTTAGTGGGACCCTGTCTTAACATTTAACAAGATGGGTTAGAGATGTAACTCAGGGCAAAGGCCCTGAATTCAGCCCCCAACACTCTTCTCCTACTGTGTGTGTATGTGTGTGTGCGTGCGTGCGTGTGTGTGTGTGTGTGTGTGTGTGTGTGTGCGCGCGCGCACATACCCGCACTCCCATATCCCCTACCCTCCGACTCTGAATGAAAACAAAAAGAAATTTTTGAGTCAGGACTTTGTATTGCTCCAAAGATCTGTATAATTTCCAGAAAGTCAGTATGAATTGCAGCAAAACCTCCACAGTGTGTTACCAATAGCAAAAGAAACTTTTAAATTATTATTATTAATGATTTGATATTACTTGATTTGGCTGAAGTCTGACAGAATATTTTCATGAGGTTATTTCAGCAAATAAATTGTATTTATACATTTAGTTTCTGTGAAGTCATTTTAAAGCTCTGTAGTCATTATTCTAAACATATATTTTCTTCTAATGATTGTAAGAATGTGCAAAAAGAATATCCATTAGACTAATTTTTATCGCAGGTGAGAAGATCAGATGTGTTTTATAAAATAATTGATTAAATGCAGCTATTCCTTGGCATACATGCTTAAAATTTTAATTATAATTTTTATGATGTGATGAAGCCAACATTTTCCTTTAGAAGTGTTACTTAAGGTTTAATATTGAGCAACAGTGGGAAAATGGGATTTAGTATGAAAATATTTGCTTTATGTAAACCTTTTTATGAATGCAGCTAATGCAGAAGAAAGTGAAGTCAAGCTGTAAAAACAATTAGCTGGGAAAGTGCCAAGTAAATTTTTATATTCTAATGAATATCTATAAATTTATGCATTACTGTTATCATTAAACTATATGCAGATGTGTAATCAGATTTATTTAGATTTGGGCAAAAGAGACAACATATTACAAGTAAGCAATAAGTATAATTATTGTCTATATCTCCAAGACAAGCACATTAATCTTTCACAGTACCACTGATGTAGTATCTTTGTGTTACTTTTGGGAGTCTTTGCTGTGGGCAGGCATCCAATGTTGATAGTTAATCCTAATCGACAAAAACACTGAAAGAGTTGGACATTTTAACAAAGCAGATAATTTTGGAGGCCTTGGAAAATTCTAATATAACATAACTATATATCTGAGTTATGTATTTTAGATATAAGTAAAGTAATTCAAAAGTAATTCATCCAAGGGAACCTTTTAAAAATATGGCTGGTTTGTAATTTTTGGTATTTTTTAATACCTTAAAAAGCTTCTCAAAACATACTTATGGATTTAATATAATGGGAAAACAAGTATTTCAGGAATTTTCTAGAGCTAATTTTATGAATCATTTTGTTTTTGGAAAGGCCTTGAGAGATTCTCTATAAAATAACTTTCACTGAGAACCCTAAATCAGAGATGGAATTTAAATATGGGAATATTCATATAATTCAAAGAAAAAATGAGCCATATTTTCATAATTTTCTTAGTACATAAGAATCTTATATTTTGAGTGTATTTAGTAAATACACATAAGTACTTTGGGATTGTATTTCTTTAGAATGATTTTCAAAGTCTGTGAAGCATGCAAGTTGGTGTGCATGCACATATTTATTTGAAAATTGTACCTAAATAAGTATGTAGCTGTATGATAGTTCATGAAAACATACAGTGATTTCTAATTGATTTGCCTCCTAAATAAGGTTGAGTAAATTGATACAGAATCGTTAAATGGATGAGTCTTAAGAGAACCTCTTAAGACTCTTGCCCAGTTACTCATCTAGGAATTGAAAGTTAATCCAGTTGTTCTTACTCAAAAGACCTTTGTCTATCAGAGTGTTTATTTCAAAAAATATTTAGGAAATACTGGATAGTGTAGAAATCTTTAGTGAGTAAATCTTCGATGACTGAATAGAGTGATAGAGAAGATAATTTGAAATCTTATGTTTTATTCTTAGGAAGAATCAGAATACAATATGTAATTTAATAAGGCAAATACTGTCTTAAGCATAAATATGCAAAACATTACTAGTGAGGGCTACAGATACACAGGAAGTAAATTTTTCATAAGATTGCAGTTGTTCAACTTGTGATAAAAAGAATTTCGGACCCAAATGAACTGGGTGATTTTGTAGGAACATGTAAATTATCAAACTGACCTCAGAAGAAGAGGGGAGGGGGGGGAAGGATGTGTTTGCCTTTGAAATAATAGAATAAGTAGTCAAAAAATTAGCCACTTCTGCCTTTCCCATTACCCTTAAGAAAAGTTACTGGCCCAGCTGGTTCACAGAGAAATTTTGTTGACTCTTTGTAAAATAGGAAACAAACTATTTTGGACCTTTGAGGATACCTTGATATTTAACCCGCCAGTTCCAGTTTAAGAAACAACAGAGGATTGTTGAAATTAATATTAATAGAATAGCAATGGGAAGATCCTACTTAAGGCCTTGGCTAATAGTATTTGACAATACATTGAAATAAAAATGACCATAAACCAGGAATGTAAATGTGTTTCAGTATTAGAGGATAAATTAATAAAACTCATTAAGAGATGAGAGGTAAAAATCCTTACTGCCTACATAGGTGCTGAAAAAGAATTAAAAATCAAATTTTGACATTGAAAATGGATTATAAATTAATTAGTAAAGTATAACATGGAGACATTACACCTATTTCTCTCTCCCTCTTGCTCTTCCTTTCATTTTCCTTTTCTCGACTCTGAATAGCCAGTATTGTGCCTAATAGTGGTATACTAGCTGTGCTCCTCTTTCCGTGAGAAACAAGACATGAGTGTCCTATTGTTATTTAGCTTTCTTTTGTACATACAGACCAACACAATTAGGTAAAATAAATTATGGAAAGAAGTAGGCAGAAGTACAATATTGAGGCAGGGGCAGAGCTCAGTGATTAACATGCTTGTTGAGGAAGTTCGAGACCTGGCTTCCATCCCTCAACACCACATAAGGGCTGAGTTTGATGGTGCACGCCTGTATCTCAGCACTTGGGGGCTGAGGCAGGAGGATTGCCAAGAATTCGAGGTCAGCTTGGTCAAGAAGTACAGTTTTTAAGACCAGGCTCTAAAAAGGTAGGTTAAGAGGAGAGTCAAAGAAAGAGCAGAGAGGTAATGGGATTTTGCAGTTCACTTGGTCTCCTGGACTTGCAGTATCTATAACATTCGTTTGGTAACCAGTGTTCTGCATGTGACACTCAGTCTACAGAGATCTTGAGAATGTGCCACATCTTTGAAGTTGAGTTAGACGTGACTTGCTTTGGTATTCTTTGTTCAGTGTGCCTGCTCCAGACTGTAGGACCAGTGCTTCTACAGGTCATAGTGCTCCTTTATTCAGGTGATTCATAGGTAGCACGAAGTAGAGGTAAGGAGTATGGGCTTTTGGAGTGAGACTTCACGTGTTCAAATGCAGGTGCAAGGTGATGGCCTTGGAAAGGGTAATGTCTCCTTTCCTCAATTTCCTTATCTGCAGAATGAAGTTTGGGTGGTGCGGTGATTAAATTAATGAAATTAATATCTAAATGCTTAAAATAGTAGCAGATAGTGGTGCATATGAATATATATGTATTTGTTGTATTTATAGCAGTGATGATGGTAATAGTCATGTATGTAGAAACAGAAGGGACAAAATGGGTTCTGAGGGTGGTTGTATATTTTACAGTATTGAGGCTCTTTGTTAATGTGCTTGGATTTCATAGTCCCAGTTGTGGTAATAGTGTCAGTGATGTAGTGCAAGTGTTTTATTTTGGCTCATATTCTAAATTCCATGTCATTCTACTAATTTAGGAAGTTTAATTTTGAATACAGATTTCTCTTTGGATGGAAACTAGACCTAATTCAGTTCAATATTTTCTTCTGTTTTCCACTTTTGTTATTTTCAAAATGTTAAAATTGTAAAAGAGTAACCTATCACAACCTATCTTTTCAAAACACCGTACGTCAATACTCAACATGTCTCTTTATCTTCTTCTAGGCATTTAAAACTCAGCTATAGTAATTCTACAAATAAAATACTCTTATACCTCTTTTGAAACTTATTTCAACTGGCCTGTAAATCTTTCCTGATCATTTTTCCATAAGTATTTTTATTAGCATAAATTCGTGATTCATAGAAATTACATTCTTTTTTGGAATTGATGCATATATTTGCCACATCTTAATCACTTTTGTTTTTCCTCTTTACCCTCCTGTCTCCCTTCTGATCATTTCTATACTTGAAATTTCTCAAGAATTAATGCTCAGATTTCATGAAAGATGTATTTTTAGATTTTATAGATATAAAAAGAGAATGAACTATCTAGACATTTTATATAAGCTAGTTTGAAAATATGCCAAGAACTTTTATAGCTTAATGATAAAAACTTATTTTTCTGTAACAAGAAGAATTTGGCTTAGCAGTGCCAAAAAATACTCAGAGAGTTAAAAATAATCATCATGTCATTTAAAGTTTAATTTTTGGCCTTTGGAATTCCTTAACCAAGAATTCTGCAGATATTTTATAGATAGATAAGTAAACTGAGATAGAAAGAGTGAGTAGCATTTCTGTTTCAGTGGTGTTAGGAATTATCACTGACTCCAGAGCCTCTGTCATTAGATCAGAAGATAACACTTTCACATATGCTAGGGCATAAACCTGTAGAGGAGATATGGTTGTCTAAGCTGTATTGAGATTTATGAGCAATGCTACAAATGAAATGAAGTAATTATTTTTCAATATTTAAAAGTTCTAATGTTATTTGGAATATGTCTTTCTCACCTTGTAAAAGTGATACTTCGGAAAGGGGAGCTGTTGGAAAATAGAGTAGTTAGAAAAGGATCTGCAGGACGAATGAATTTCAGTTATTTAGAAAGATAATACAAAATGAGTTTAGAGGGAAGGCATTAAGTGAAGTAGCTCTAGGGAGGATGGCACAGGTATGTGGTGTAAAACATTGATAAGATTAACAAAGATGAGTTAATGTAAAATCTTTTTTTTTATTTTAAGGATGAAACTATGTAAGGAACTGCAATACTAATCCAAAGGAAGCAAAGAAAACATCCTTTCTTTATTATATGCATTTTGAAGACAGGTCACATATATGTTTAGTTTTTGTAAGACTTCCAGAAGATACAGGGCAAGGAGACATGAACAAAAAGACCTTCCAGGTGGTTTTGTGAAATTTAGACTTTAATAATGTGGCACATGATGCCCATTGTTGTAATTTCACTTTATATCATTTGGAGTGGTTTGGGTTTGACACGTTGTAGAAACATAGGAATTCATTATGGAATTCTCCTGGTTCAGCATCCAGTAACACCTCTGAAGTTTTAATAGTGGGACTTTGTTTACAGTTCTTGGATTAGAGTTTCTGGCCTTCTGAGGAGATAACCAGTTAATAAACAAAAATAGGAAAGAATATGGCAGGTTTCATGGTTTGGATCTGGAGTAACCCCCCAAAACTTACACACCTATGAATACTGTGTAGTGTTGGGAGGTGGGGCCTGGCTGGAAAGGGTGGATGCTTGGGGTGTAACCTGGAGGGGTGTGTACTGATTCCTAGCTTCTTCCTGGGCTTTCTGTTTTGCCATGCTGTAAGGACCTCTGTCTCTGGAGCTCTAGGTTTGGCCCTGGACCTGGCTTCAGCCTCACCATGTGGTTCCACCATTTTCTAGCTACCCACCCATGAACAGAGTGAGACCTTCTGACCTTGAGGACTTCTGTGTCACCACGCTGCTGTGAAGGTTAAATGAAGAAAGAAATATAAAAGACCTAGCCATTGTTCCCTTCTTTGTGTGACATTTGAAACAATTGCCCATTCGTATAGATTGCCTGTAGGCAATGGTGACATCCTGGATCAGTGGTTCTCAAACCTTTAGTATGTGGAGAATCACAAGGGCAATTTAAGATTCTCCTTCCAACCTCAGAGACTGAGACTTAGCAGATCAGGCAGGAAGCACAGGAAACTGCATTTTTAACTAGTAGTAAAGATGATTTTGATGAAAGAGGGATCACACTTTGGAGGTTGTGAGGCAGGCGAAGCCCTATGACCCTTAAATAATCTGGAAGAGCTTTCTAAGGCTCATGTTTTAATAGAACATACTCACCTATAAAATTAATGAACCGGGTGTGTCTTTACCAAAGGAGATGGAGACTAGGACCTAACTAACACATAGTGTTCTGTGTGGGATGAAGCATTCTTGACCATCTCTTCTCTAATTTAATTCGGATGCCATTAATCAGAGTGCTCTGGCTAATATTAATTGTCATGATGTTGGGAGGAGATAGGATGTATAGGATATTCGAACCATGTGGGGTATATTAAGAATCATTGCGGTGTAAGAGGATGAGGTGAAACTGGAATGAAACAAGTCAGACATCCAGTCTTGGTATTTCCTGTTAATGCTGGAAGATTTTACTTTTCATGTCAGAAATAAAACATATTTAATTTTCCCTCTGACATTTATATATCATGCATATTTACATATATATTAATGTGCATGGTCATACACATACTTACAGCCATTTTTGATGACCAAAAAGGAAGAGGTCACTAGGCTCTTTAGAGTGCAGTTAATATTTTGATCAGAAAATCAGCAGATTGTTTCAGTATGGTTATGTGTTATGACATCATATTCCAGTAAAGTTATAATGAACAGAAATTTTGTTTGTCTCTGTGGCAAACCAAAATGAGTTTTATAATTGTCAGCAGGCCTTAGTGATTATAGTGGCGCCCACTCCTTCTACTGTAGTTAAAGTCTGTTAGCATTCCAGTTGTGGACCTCTCTTTTCAGAAGTTTATAATTAATTGTAAACATTTGCTCTGTGGTGAAAGCTTGCCATGTGAGATAAGTTCAAGAATTAATTTCTGATTTCAGGTTGTTTGTTTTATTAATGTTTTATAGAACCAGTTAAAGATGTACATTTAAGTTCTGTAGAAGTATGGTAACTGAGTTTTAGGGAGACCAAGTGTGGACAGTTTGCATTATTGATATTAGGCTATTGAAACTTCTACATTAGGTGGATCTAAAATAAGATAGGTAATAGGAAATTATGCATTCTGGTACTTCTAGTTATTGTGATCAAAAAACAAAATAATTATGGTTTTTAATACTTTGTAGCCTTTAACATTAAAAATAGTTTTAAACTTTAATTGATATTTCCTTCCTAGTTAAAAATGAGAACATATGTTATATATAATGCAACGACTTTTAAAATGCTTTCTCTTAAACTGGTAAAAAACTGTGGGCCAAGAAAATTATTTTCAAGAGTTTAAAATACAGTATCTTCCTTGCCCACCCCCTGCCTTTGTTTTCTGGATTTCCCCACTCTATTTGACACTGTTGATTATCCCTTTCATTAACATTATGTTGTAATTTCTCTGCTAACTTTGACCCTCTTTCATTTCCTTCACTGCATTCTGTTGTTTTCCCCTGCACTTTGATCATGGGCATCAATCAGGTCCCAGCCTCAGGCTCTTTTATGCTTCCTTTACACTTACCCTTTCCAGGTGTTTATCAACTTGTATGGTTTTAATTATTACTTCAACAATTTGCATCTTCAGTACTGATCTACGTCTTTAGTCCTTCACTTTCAGCAAAAGTTCATTGATTAATTCCATCTGTCCAGTGAATTCTTACACTATGGGCTCTGTCCGTTTCAGCTCATATTGACTATAAAGCAATGCTACTTGGATTTCTGATAATCATTTAAAACATAGTAGGACTTGAGTGTGAGGATTTAGGTCAGTGGTAGAACACTTGTCTACTGTTAATAAAATTTTAAGTTTGTTCTCCAGTACCGCAACGTAAAACAAAATAACCACATTAGAACCTCATTTGGACTTCTTTTTGCATAGAAATAATTGCCTTGCAGCATTGGAATGATTTTTAACTTAATTTTTCATGATTGTTGTTGTAAATCTGACCTTCCATCTGTTGTGATTTTGAGCTGGAGTGTCTCCAAAAAGCCTCATGTACCTATGGATACTGTGATTGGAATATGGCTGGAAGGGACAGATGTGTGGAGCTTGACCTGGAGGGGTGTGTGCTAGCTTCGCGCTTCTTCCTGCAGTTGGCTTTGTTCTGCCATGTCACAAGGAGCTCTTTCTCTGGCTCTAGCCCACCATGGAACCATTTCCTGTGCCTAACCTTGAATGGACTATGACTTGAAACTGTGAGCTAAAATAAATCTTTCTTCCCTGTAGTTGTAGGTGTCAGGTATTGAGTTATAGAGACAAAAAAGTAACTAAAATAGAAACTGGTTCCAGGGGTGGATTCCTTGCTCTGATTCTACCTAAGCATATGGTTTGGAAGCCTTTGAAAGAGTTTGCAATGGTTTGTAGAAAGAGTTAGCAAAGGATTGAGGATGCTGGCTGAAGAGGTCTTGGAGGTCTCTGAACTGAGCTTGATGTAAGAGTCTTCATGGAGCTCTGAATGCTGATAGAAGTGTAAATTGGAAAGGCTGGGCTCAAGAAATTTCAGATGGGACAGAAAACTGTATTTTCAAGTGGCCTGAAAACCACCTGTGCTATACTGTAGCAAAAATTATATGGACATTATGCCCTGTCCAAAGATTTTGCCTGAAACTGAGATCAGTGACGATGAACTACTGAATCTGGCAGAGAAAAATCTCAAGGCAACCCAGTGTTAATATTGTCACTTGGGTACAACTTGTGGCTTTCAGCTAACTCTGGCAAAAGGCACAGAAAAATGGCAGAGAAAAATGATATAATTTTTTTTCAGTTATACCAAGATGAAGGTGCCTGCAGAGATTGGACAAAAGAATGCATACTTGTTAAAGACAGCAGCATTAAAAAGAAGTCAAGTACTTGCAATCAGGACTGTATAAAAGATGTCTTGAAGTGGGTAACAGGAGTCAACAAGATCCCCATCTTTACCAGTGATAAACCTGTTAAGACTTTGGAAAGTCTTAGAAAAAAACTAAATATAATTTACATAAGGAAGTAAACGTGAGTGTTTTAGGGAACAGGGGCAAATTGTTGTGGTTTGGATCAGGAATGTCCACCAAAGCCTCATGCACCTGTGGATACTGTGTACTGTTGGAAGGTAGGGCCTGGCCTGAAGGGGAAGATTCTTGGGGATTGACCTGAAGATGTAGACTAGTTCTACCCTGGCTCCTGCACTTTGCGCTGTGCCCCCATCCCCTGAGGAGCTTTTTCTCAGGCTCCAGCTCCTCCATGTGGTTCCACCGTTTCCACCTGCCCACCCCTGCATGGCTGTGACATTCTGAAACTATGAGCCAGAATAAATCTTTCCTCCCTAAAGTTGTAGGTGTTGGATATTGAGTCACAGTGATGAAAAAGTAACTTATGATGTCATGAAATTCGATTCTTTTTTTTTCTTTGCTTAATTGCTTGAATCAATGGTCATATCTCAGCCATCATTTTGCTTGTCTTAAGAGTAGTGTTCGATGCAATTGGTCTTTTCTTCTTGAGGAACATTTTTTTCCATTTGACTTTTTTTAGAGCATGATAACATTTTTTTTTTTTTTTGAGACAGGGTCTCGCTCTGTGGTCCAGGCTGGTCCTGAATTCACTTCAGAGCCCAGGCTGGCCTTGGACTCAGGGCAGTCCCCCTGTCTCAGCCTCCCGAGTGCTGGGATCACAGGTGTGCACCACCACGCCCAGCTTATGTGGTGCTGGGGAATCGAACTCGGGTACTTAGTGCTTGGCTTAGCACTTGCTCAAGCGCCTTAACCGCTGAGCCATTTCTCCAGCCCCCATGATAACATTTTTTGGAAGCATGCTTTCTTTTAATATGGGCTTCTACATTGCTCTCAGTCTTATTTTGGCTTTAAACACCATTTATATATTGATGATTCCCAAGTTTTATTACTACCTCATATCTCTTTATCCTAAAGTCATCCTCATAAATCTGTCTGATATCTCCACTTGGATATGTAACAGGTGGAATAATTTAACATCTCAAAACAGAACTGCTGATACCCTCCACAGACCCGTTCCCTTTCTAGTCTTCAGTGTCTCAGTAAAGGATATTTTATGTTCCGGTTGCCTAGATCCAAAACCCTGGAGTTCTCCTTGATGCTTTTGTCGTATTCCATTGCCAGAAATGGTAAACCATTTCTCTTTTCAAAATTAACCCAGAATTCAGGTGTTCTCAGCATTTTCAGTGGTACACCTTAGTTCAGGCGACTATTACCTTTCCCGGGGTTATCTCAGGAGCCTCCTATTAGGTATTCCTGCTTCTACCACCATTGACCTGTAGTTGGTCCTCAGTGTAATAGATAATTACTTCAAAATCCAAGTCAGAATTTGTGATTTTTGAAATTTTTTTTTTTTTTGCTCAGAATGGCAGGTCATTTCACTCAGTATAAAAGTTAGGCCCTTCCAGTGTTTTCCAGGAAAGACTTGAATCTGGTTACCTCTTCTCATTTCCCAGCTTTATTCTTCCTCAACTTTAGCCAGATGGTCTACCTTTGAATTACGTGAACATACATACATACTCTGGCCTCAGGGCCTTTGTACTGTTTTTTTTCTCTGCTTCACATATGCTGTCTCTGTTTCCTGCACAGATTGCTCCTCGCTTATTTCGGATCTTTACGCAGTTGTCATTTTCTCCATGAAAACTCATGGCCATCCTATTTGTAACTCACTTTCCTGACACTTCTGAACATTTTCTCCTTTTTTGTTATATGCACACCATATATTCTAATACATGTTTTTTGTTCATTACCAAAGTCCTCATCTTCTAGAAGGCATTCCACAGTTAATTGTTGAATTGATGGATTTTATTGTGCATCTTTCTAATTTGTTCATTTTACTTTCTTCTAGGTTCTTTCTTCTTTCAGTCTCTTTTATTCCCTCATGTCTAAATTATTACAGCTTTTTAGTCACATTAAACATAAACCTAAGATCTTTTTCATAAATGAATTTTGTTTTGATACTTCTTGATAATTGATACAAACTTCTGTTTAACATCACTATAACCATCAGAGAGAGACAAATGAAAACCACAAGTAGGTATCATTTTACTCCAGTTAGAATGGCTGTTATCCAAAAGATAAAAAGTAACAGATGCCAGGAAGGATGAAGAGAAAGGGGGAAACTCTCATAGACTGTTGATGAGAATGTAAATTAATACAGAAAACTGCCATGTGATCTAGCAGTCCCACTTCTAGATATATATGCAGAGGAACTGAAATCAGCATGTTGAATAGATATCTACATTCTTATGTTTCTTCTTTTCTATTTTTATAATTTTATTAAAACACAGGAAAATGCTAATATAATACATTATTTTAAAGCATAATAGTAGTATTTTTAAGGTACAAAACTTAAATGCCTAGAATTTATAATTTTCCTCAGAATAATGCAGAAGAAAAAAAACTTCAATAATTACAAATGATGCTCTTATGTTTCTTGTAGTAGAATTCCCGTAGCCAGAATTTGAAATCAGTCAAGGTGTCCACCAGTGGTTGAATTGATAAAGAAAATGTGCTAATGCATGTATGTATGTATCCATCTATCGGTCATCTGTCTACCATGGAATTTGGTCATATATACAATATCAATATGGATGGAACAGAAGGCCATTATGTTAATAAGTTGGGCACAGAAAGAAAAATGTTTTGTATTCTTATATGTGTAATCTAAAAATGTGGTTTCAAAGCAGTGCTGAGAATAGAATAGTGGTTACTAGAGCCTGGAAATGGTTTTGGGAGAGAGGGTTCAGTTGCATAGGAAAAATAACTTTGAATGTTCTGTATAACATAGTAGGATAACAGTAGTTGACAACAAGCTGGAGTTGGGGGAAGGGATAGGGAGGATGTGGGAGGGTCAAAAATGGGAAGGGATTGTAAAGTCGATGTGATATATATGTACATGAACTACCCAGAGTCATTGTAAACACTATGTATTGCATATGTATATTAATAAAAATAGTGGGGAAAAAACAATAGTTGACAACAGCTAGTTGACTGTTTCAAATATGGTTTTAAATGTTCTTAGCACAAAAAATGGTATATCTGAGGTGATAGGTATGCCATTTGCACCAACTGATCATTACATATTGTGAACATGTATTGAATGTCACACTGAACCTTTGTTTATACAGTTGTCAATTAAAATACAAATGCATATTTCGAATGAGTTCATATTAACTCATTCTTTTATTGATTCTTCTTAGTACTTCGCATTGTACTAAGTCCATTTCTGCCCCCACATTTCTAATTATAGTTATTTTTTGCTAAAATTCACAGTAATCTGCATGTTATCACTTAAATGGGCTCACCTATCTACAGCTTCTATAGTATCTTCCTGATATTTAGTGCCAAACCGTTGAGCTCATACCTGTTAATGTCTGACTGAAAACTGACCACAGTCTGTGATTGAGTTAAATTCATATTGTACTAATTTATGTTTAATGTTTTACTCATTGTGGAACTCAGAATGTGATATTATCTCTAGATACTTTGACTCATATTTCCCCCCAAATTATTCTTTTTGTTAGTATATGCCTTAGTTACTTAATTGTTGCTGTAACAAAATGCCCAACACACACAGTTTAAGAGAAGAAAGATTTATTTAGTTCACAATTTCAGAAGGTCTCATACAGTCTGCTCATGGTCAGCTGTCAGTGGTTGAAGCACATGGAGAGCTGCTCATAGCAAGGCAGACAGAAGCCAAGTAAATCAGCAGCAGGATGGAATCTGTGGACTCCAGCAAGGGCAAGGCTAGAACTTTTTCAGGAAGAAACTCTTAACAGTGTTTCATTTTCCTTTATTTCAAGCTGGCAGTAGGGCTGCCTCACCCAGGGTGACTGCCCCTCCTTCACTTCCTGGCCCACAATCAGTAACACACATATGAAAATTCTGCCCTAGGCCCCTACCAGTCAACAACTTGACAGTCTCTCCAGGTCAAACCCTGGGCATCTGCCCCTTCCATCTAGGCCCTCCCTTCCAATAGCACAAGGTTCCACAGTTATCCCGCTACATCCAAATACATGAGAATTTTGGGGAACACCCCAGATCCAAACCATAGCAGTGTGTATTTGTGATACATAATTATATTCAGTTTGAGAAACTGGTGTGTATACATGTTGCATCTTATCAATTTTACTTACCTTCCTCCATCCCATCCAGTCTTACCCCTTCCCACATCTCCTCTATAAAATCTATTATCCTGTTTCCCACCATTGTTCTTAGTTGGCTCTTTTACGTATTTATTTACTTTAGGTTCCTCATGTTAGAGAAACTGCAATACTGTAGTTTAACCTTGTGTGATTCGTTTTCATAAATTTAATGGTCCCAAGGTGCATCCATCTTTCCACGAAGGACTCAAACTTATCTTTATGCCGATAGTACTTGGTTGTGTGTATACATACCATATTTCCATTCATCTGTTGGTAGACATCTTGGCTGCTTCCAATATTTGGCTATCATGAGTTGATCTGCTATGAAGATCGATATGCAGGTATCACTGCTACATGATGATTTCTTTAACTCTTTTAGGAAGATGTCCAGAAGAGGAATAGGTGGGTCATCTGGGATGTCTGTTTTAAGTTTGGGGGGAATCTCCAGACTGCTTTCCATAATGGTTGTACTGGTTTACAGTCCTACCAACAATGGAGGACTGTTCCTTTTCCCAATAGTCTTACCATCATTTGTTGTTTTGGGGGTTTGTTGACAGCCATTCTTCCCAGTGTTGTTTAGATTTACATTTCCCTGGTAGCTAAAGATGCTGAATATTTTTTAATGTACTTACTGGTCATTTATATTTCTTCTTCTGAAAACTATTTCAGTTGTCTATTTTTTGTTTGGGCTTTTTATTTTGGGGAGGTCTGCTTTTTTCAGTTGTATATTCTAGATATTATCCCTCTGAGTGGCTGGCATTTTTTTTTTTTTACATGCTATTGATGTTCTCCTCACACTGTTAATTGTTTCCTTTTCTATGCAAAAGTTTTTTAATTTGACATAAATTCATTTATTGATTCTTGATGTTAACTCATGTATAAAAGGTGTTCTGGTGAGAAGGTCCTTCCTTGTGTCCTTGTATTCAAGGCTTTGGCCTGTTTTATCTTCCAGAAGTTCAATGTTTTTGTTTTAATATTCAGGTCTTTGAACCATTTAGATTTGATTATAGTTTTAGGTGGAAGATGTTGGTCTAGTTTCATTCTTCTGCATTTGAACCAGTTTTCCCAGCACCATTTGTTAAAGAGGCTATCTCTAGTATATGTTTTAATGTAGGCCATTCTTTCTGGAGTGAGATGGTATCTTAGTGTTGTTTTGATTTGCATCTCTCTTATAGCTAGGGATGTTGAACATCTTTTCACGTATCTGTTGGCCATTTGGAGTTCTTCCTGAGTGAACTGCCTCTTCATTTCATTTGCCCACTTTTCATTAGGATATGGCCTTTTTGACAATACTGATTCTGTTTATCCAGGAACAGAAAATGTCTCTTATCATCTCTTCTTTGATCTCTTCTTTCTCTTTTTTCATAGTACTATAATTTTCATTGTGAAGGTATTTCACACCCTAGTTTGGATTGATTTCTGTACACAATTTTTTTTTGAGGCTACTGTGAATGGGATTTTTGTTTTTCTGATTTCTTTTTCATTGGTTTTGTCATTGATGTACTGGAATGCTACTGATTTTTATATTTTGATTTTGTATCTTGCAACTTGGCTGACCTTGTATATTAGTTGTAAGCATCTTCTGGTAGAATTTTTTGTGTCTTTAATGTAAAGGTTCATGTCTGCAAATAAAAGTTACTCTAATGTCTTCCTTTCTTAAATGTATCAACTTTATTTCATTCTCTTGCCTGGTTGCTGTGGCTTGAGTACTGGTTTGAGTACTATATTAAACAGTATCTTTGGGTTCAGAGTACTGTGATCCATTTTTTTCTCACTGAAAGATGAAAGATGTAGGAGGTCAGGAGTAGAAGGAGACCAGGAAATCAATAAGGAGACCTCATACTTAATAGCTGAGAATATTTGAGTAATCATAAGTACCAAACAAAACAAAACACAACACAAAAAACCCAGAATTTTTTGTTATGAACATTCAATATCCTGTGGTTTTTTTTTTTTTTTTTATGAGACAGAGCCTTGCTCTGTTGTTTAAGCTGTTTCTGCACTCACTATGTAGTTCAGGCTGGACTCAAAGTCACCACAACCTCTTGCCTCAGCCTCCTGAGTGCTAGGGTTACAGTTGTGTCATACCCAGATTATGCTGGGTGCTGGGGAATTGAACTCAGGTTTTTGAACTTGCTTGTAAATGCTTTAACTACAATCCTATTCTTCCAGTCCCCAAAATTCTCTTTTGAAATATTCAGTTAACTCCTGTCAACTATAGTTATTCTACTGTGTTGCATAGAACATACAGCTATAATATACAACATACAACAAACCTCTTGATTCTGCCTATCCAGGAACACTAATGTCTTTCCATTTACAAGGGTGGTCTACACTATTAATACACTGACCTAGGTAATAACATAGATGAACATTTTTTTCATGTATTCATTGGCCATTCAGACTTCTGAGAACTGTTTATTTCAGACTTCCATTGTTTTGATTTGATCCTTTATTTTGGAGGGTGTAATTTTTTTTCAGTTCTTTTATATGTTCTTGATAGTAGTCCTCTGTCTGAGGATCATCTGGCAAAGATTTTTTTCCATTCCATGGGTATTCTCTTCACTCTGATGATTGTTTCTTTTGCTGTACAGAAACTTTTTAATTCATATAATCCTATTTGTTGATTCTTGGTATTGTGTCATGTGCTTTGTGTGTTTTATTGAGAAAATCTTTGCCTATGCCTATATCTTCAAGGGTTTTGTCAGTTTTTTTTTTCCAACACATTCAGTGTTTCTGTTTTAATCTCTAAGTCTTGGACCCATTTTGATTTGATTTTGGTGCATGATGAAGGTTGTGGTTCTGTTTTCATTTTTCTGCATGTGGTTAGCCAGTTTTCTCCACACCATTTGTTAAAAAGGCTGTCTTTACTTCATTGTATGTTTTTGGCCCCTTTGTCAAAGATCAGATGGTTGAAAGATGTTTGTGCATCCTCAATTCTGTTCCACTGATCTATCTGTCAGTCTTTGTGCCAGTACCATGCCGTTTTTCTCAGTGTTGCTGTGTAATATAATTTGATAACTGGTGTTGTGATGCCTCCTCCTTTTGTTTTGTAGCTTAGGATTCTTTTGGCTATTCTGGGCCTTTTGGTTCCATACAAAATTTCAAATTGTCTTTCTAGTTCTGTGAAAAATACTCCTGGTACTTTATTTGGGATTGTATTGAATCTGTGTAGTAGTTTAGGTAGTGTGCCTGTTTTGACAGTGTTGGTTCTGCCTTTCCATTTTCTAAGATTCTCTTGGATTTCTTTTTTCAGAGTATGATAGTTTTCAGTATAGAGGGTTCTTCACTTGCTTTGTTAGGTTGGTTCCTAGGTGTTTAATTTTCTTAGAGGTGACCAAGAGTGGGATTGTTTTTCTGATCCCTTTCTCTGTGTTTCCATTGATACGCTAGAGGAATGCTGCTGATTTTTGTACTGATTTTGTCTCCTGCAGTGTGGCTGAATTTATTAGGTCTAAGAGTCTTCTGGTAGAGTTTTGGAACCCTCTTTGTGGAAGATCAGGATCATCTGCAAACAAAGATATTTTGATTTCTTTCCTTGTGCATTCCCTCCATTCCATTCTCTTGCCTTCTGCCTGTTCTGGCTTCCTTGCCCCCCCAGGGTGGGCTTTCTGGTCTCTGATGTGCTCTCCGTGCTCTCACTACCACCTCAGCCATTCAAGAAGTTGGTGGTCTTTCTCTCCTGTCTGCCACTGTGTCTTGTGCCACTTTCTTCCTGGGCACTGTTTAAGAGTGTCCCCAAAACCCCTGATGGTGGCCCATCTGAGGCTTCTTTTTCTCTAATAGTAACAATTCAGGTTCAGACTCTTTTAAAAAACAATGGCCCCTGCCTACATCACTGCCTATTATGACTGCTGAATGCTGCTTTCCCCAAGCTGGTGTAGGCTCCGGGAGGACTTTTCTAGGAGAAGCTTTCAGTGTGTTTGTTGTTTGCACTACCTGCAGGCTTGTTCTAGAGACTGGGGCTACCAGCTGCTGTCAATTCTCACTTCTTCCAGATCTCTTACCTTGGTGTAAGGTTCCCAGCTCTGGGTTAGCTCAGTCTGCGGATGCTGGCAGCTCTTGACCATTCGCAGTCAGCCTAGAGCAGCTTCCTGGGCTGTTTTTAACTGTAATTTCAACTTTTTAAGTGAGTCTATAAGGAGACATTGAGCAAATCTGTTACTTAGCTGCCATCTTGCCTGGAAGTCTAATTATTCCACTCTTATTGATAGAAATGTGACTGGTACTAATAATAGAGGTGTGTACACAAACCAAATAATAACATATTGGAAAGATCTATTAGAGGCACCACTGTGCTGTTGTTAATAATAGAAAAGAAATCTGCAAAAGTCCTGCATATAATTGGCAAAAAGTTAACAATTATTAATAGATTAAATGCTCATAAATTTTGAAGACTTGATAATATTAATAATGGCGGAGGTAGGGCAGTGCAGGACTGAGAGAAAGGGTTCATTTTAGAGAATAAAGTAGAAATAGACAAGTAGATTAAGTTGAGAAAAGTAAGGTAAAATTACAGTAGAAAATGAGAAGAAAGTGAGTATAATTTGGTGTAAGGAACCAAGAAAAAAGTGAAAAACATAGGGAATGACGAGTCTGTCTATTTAAGAAGGCAAAAAAGCACAACTGGAAACAAAAAACAAACCCCAAAATAAGCACAAATCCAAAATGCATACAAAGAACAATTAAGATGAGTTCAAAGTCTGAGAAGTTTTTCTGTATTATTTGGATAAGTAGTTGCTCTCCACATCCTGGGGTATTTGCCTCAGCTGGCCACCAAATGTGGGAGGGGGAGTAGCCATTGAACTGTGGCCTGCTGTGGATTTCTGTGCACTCCTTCTGTGTGTCCACTGATGAGACCTGCCCCCTCTTTTCCTTTGTCTGCATTCACAGTACTGTTCTTTTTGCCTGAAGACCTTCACTCCCGTGGGTAAGCCCAGGTGCCTTTCTGAGCTTGAAGGATGGGGGTCGGGACCAGAAAGCTTGGTAGATCCTGTGGTGGGAGCAGTAAGTAGTGGGGACCCAGCAATTTGAAGGCCTGTAACCCAGCCCCATCGCACCTGGCCCCCTCTGCAAACCTCTCAGGCTGTCTTGGCTTCTCTTACCCATAGTGGGAAGGGAATGAGGTGGCAGAGAACAGCACTCTGCCCTCTGTGCTCTATGACCTGCACTTAATGTACCCAAACGTTTCACAAGGACCATAGCCTGCTCTCCATTCTCCACAGTGGTCTCTAATGACACTTCCTTCCCAAACACTAGCTAAGAGTGCCTTCAAAGTCCCTGGGGAATGTCCTACCTGTAGCTTTTGTTTCCCAGAATACTAAGGCTTTTGCTTACATGTCTCCTTGGTACGGTGCTGCTGAGAATTACCTCTCTTGCACTGGCCTGCTGAGCTCAAGTAGACTCTTTCAGGGAGAAGCCAACGCTGCTCAGCAGCTTGCGGCTTGCATCAGATAGATGAAGGCTTCTGGACGCTGGTCGCCTTTTATCCCTGAGGTCCCTCGTCCTCCAGGCTTACCTCATGTCTGCCACTGCGGCTGCTCACAGGCGGCCCAGAGCCATCTCCCTCGGGTGGGTTTTCTCTCCAAACTGTCCACAGTTTCTGCAGCCTTTTTGAGGTCTTCATCCTTCCTGCTTGCCTCTTTCCGATGCCCGGAACTCCTCTCCCTCTCCAGGCTAAGTAGTTCAGGTATTTTCTTGCGCCACACCTCAGCTTTTCTGGCGTGTCTGTGAGGAGCGGTCTGTGGCTGCAATTCTGCTGTGCCACCAACTTGTCTCTGACTCCTTGGTTTGCGTTTTGTCTTTACTAAGTGCATTCATGAGCTAAAATTTTTAATAGGGTTATAGGAGGATATAGTGTTAATACATTGTACAGTTGGTAATGTTTTAATTGAAATACATGTTCTTATTGACTATAGAGTGGTTTTATTAAGATAACGTTAATGTTTTTATTTTCTTATTTTAGGTATCATTGTCCAATGCCTAAGATCTTTTATGTTCAGCTGACTGTAGGAAATAATGAATTTTTTGGTGAAGGAAAAACTCGACAAGCTGCAAGACACAATGCTGCAATGAAAGCCCTTCAGGCACTACAGAATGAACCTATTCCAGACAGATCAGCTCAGGTGTGGCACGCTGCATGCACTAGTCTCTTTATTATTCTTTCCCAGTGAGATCACTGTCCAGACCAATCAAATGCATTTTATTTAAAAAAGTAATTTCTTATGCTAGGGAAGAAGAACAGAGTGATAAACTGGTAAGACTTGCTTCTCAGACTTCCTGTCTACTATGCTAGACTAACATGTTCCTGCCAGGATGACCTTTCCTTTCAGAACTTGGGTTCGCTTCTGGAATTCACTTTTATGGATATAAGGTTGAAAGATAACATTCATCTGCCTTGCATTTAATGCTGCATTTATTGATCATAACTTGTGTTATTCTAGACTCAAAGAATTTCAAGTGTAGGAGGTCTTTATGAATTTTTGAGGTCTATTTTATTTTACAAATGAGAGTATTGAACTATTCTTGAACAATATTTCCTATTTATTCATTCACCTCAAAATAGTATCTCTAGCTCAGATATGTCTTGCAAACTGTCATATAGTTACCTTACTACTGGACTTTTTCACTCAGTTATTTCAAACCATGGAGTTTAACCTCTACAGTTACTCTTTCCTCAAACCTTCTTTGAGGTTTATTTTAGTGAGTTTGGTGTTTTTCTGCTTTACCCTTTTACTGTAACTTTTATGTATTTATCTATTTTCCAAGTATATGATAAATTACTTGACAGTAGGAGTATAGTCTATTTCTAATGCATATGAGTCCTCTAGAAGTATGTGTTAAGTAAGTGAATTGATGCCAGGGCCAGACACAGAGCTTCTACATAAGCTTGCTTTGTGTCTTATGCTCTTTCTGTAATCTCATCTTCACACATCATGTTAGAAAATGACTGGGGGATGGTAGTTAGAAGTGGCAGGTAGACAACTCTAAAATAAATGAATTGAGTATTGGGATGTAACATCAAAACAGAATAGATTGTGGTTGAGTAAGTGATTTTCAAACTCAACATTAAATGCTTGCATTTTACGTCTTAGAACTAAAAAACGAAGTAACAGAAAGCCTGGCAGCAAAGTTCTTTGAGTACAGTGATTACAGAAAAATCTACTAGATGTAGTCTGTTGTTTGCTCTTTCTTATTTTATGCATGCCAGCTGCTCTTGATGTGTGGAATAAAGGTTTGCTATAAAGTGAAGATTTAATGTTATCTTTTTATGATTTAGAATGGTGAATCAGGAAAAGAAATGGATGATGACAAAGATGCAAATAAATCTGAGATCAGCTTAGTATTTGAAATTGCCCTTAAGCGAAATATGCCTGTCAGTTTTGAGGTATGTGCTCAAGACCTTTTTTTCCTTCTCATTCTGATTGTTTTAAAATAAATTAACAAGTACACTAGAGTCCTGTGAGAGTTATTATAGTATACTTGCCTATCTTCAAACTTGCTGTCGTGAAATGACATAAGCTCTGGGGAAAATAAAAATTACATCATTGTCATTATCATAGATACCCACTGATCTCTTTGTTTTTTCTGTTAAGTCATTTTCATCCATAATATTTCAATTTTGTTTATAAAATTAGTTTTCTAGTTGTAAGATAACTTGTAGTGCATCCTTTAGGATTTGGTGCTTCAAATAGGTAAAATGCTAATTAATATTAATGCGATCATATTTAATTCATTTTAATATTCAAGAACATACTTAATTGTAAATTTATGTTATTATCCAATTTTATTTTATTATGTGGAAAACAGGATATGTTTAATGTCTTTTGGTGTGGAGTGGGAGGTGCTTGGGATTGAGCCCAGGGTCTTATGCATGCTAAGCATGTACTCTGCCACTGAGCTGTACTTCAGCCCCCTAAATTTGCTGAACCCTAATTAACAATTCATTAGGAAGAAGTGGAGTAGCTTTGAATAATAAAATGAGTCATAAATTTATTTTCTAATTTGTATGAAATCTATAAGGACACTCTGAAAAATAATTGTATCTAATATTGAGTGGTCAGTAATTTTATAGCTCATATTTGGAATGTGGACAAGAACCAGGAAATAAACTGAACACTTGTGAAGAATCTTCAAAATGCATGGCATTCCTCTACCAGATACCTCCTACATTGTATTTGTGGTAGGACTGTCTGAACTGGCCTGAGAATTTGCTGTTTTTTTGGACACAGTTCTAACAAGTTAGGCTGTCTGATTTCTTAGTCTGTAGGCAACTTAAAACAACAAAATGAGAAAGGCATATGCATATGAGAGCCTGGCGGTCTCATCAAGAAATGATAGGGAAAATGTAGAAAACTCATAAAAAGTAATTGCTTTGTGCTAAAAAACTATTAGTACATATAATCTTTTCAAGGGAGTAGAAACAGTTCTGTAAATATTAGACATCCATATATTATATATAGAACGTTTAATGTTCCTTAATGATAATTGATGTGAGCAATAGAGATTAAATATTAAGTATTTGTCAGTAAGTCAGAATAATGTATGCTTCCATTTAATTGAAAAGGTCATTAATCATTGTGGCTAAAAGAAGCAGTTGGTATTTAAACTATTAAACTTAAATTACTTGAAAAGTGTCTTGTAAATTTCTTACCCTCAATAATATTAGATTTTTGAGATATTGTACTTGTTATTCTAATTGGTATTCAGTATTAGAAGATAAAATTTCAGTGTAGTGTTAAATTGTAAACCAAGTAAGATATCCTCTGTTGGACAGAATTTTGAAGGTGACCAAAGTTTGACTACTCTAGTTTTGGAAGGCATCTTTCCAGTAACGTCTGGCATAGTTTAAAAGTCAGAAACAACAAACTAGAATTTAGGAACATTCATAGTTGATAGATTCATGATTTGTTATTCTAGAAAATTAGGTCTTTTATTGCATATTAGTTTATCTTAAAATCATAAGAGGAAGTACCCCTTTATGTAAACCAGCTTTTGTGCTTTCTTTCAACAAGAGGTTAATTTTCACCTGATGCCTGTTTCTGAGAATCATATAATTGCTTTTCCTGACAGCAAAAAACATTATATGTTTATGCAATTACATGCAAAAGGTCACTCTGGATGACTTATCTGGAATTGAATCTAATAGGATGTGTTTCATGTTTATAGTTTTGCACTCTGTAAGACACAGAGAAGCCATAATTAGAATCATCTCTCTTTAAAATAATAAAAAACAGTTTTAGCTGTGAGTTGAATGTGTTTATTCAGATTCTTCAACTTTAGTTTGTTAAACATCAGAAGTATCATACATGAATACTTCTGCTATTATACATTTAGAAGTCTTATAGAAGTAGTATAATTTTTGCTTAATTCTTAATACCAGTTTTTATAAGACTATTAAGAAAGATTGATGCTGTAAAACATATCTTGAATGCATGTTACTTAATATTTTACTTGTACTTATCAGGTTATCAAAGAAAGTGGGCCACCACACATGAAGAGCTTTGTCACTCGGGTGTCAGTGGGAGAGTTCTCTGCAGAAGGAGAGGGAAATAGCAAAAAGCTCTCCAAGAAACGTGCTGCGACGACTGTCTTACAGGAACTCAAAAAACTTCCACCTCTTCCTGTGGTGGAAAAGCCAAAACTGTTTTTTAAAAAGCGCCCCAAAACAATAGTAAAGGTAAATACATACTTGTGAACATCCATCTGTTTTACTAACTATGAGTGCTATCGACAAGTTTTTCATTAAGGGTAATCCTTGAGCCTGTGATAAACAACCTGTATTTGTTTATCAAAATAATAATAATATCACCTTAGATATTTATAGCTTTTTATAGGTTAAAAGATGGTAACATATGTCACTTAGTGTAATGCATATCATAATTGTGTAAGGTAGATGGTGTCATCTCTGATTTCACAAATAGGTTTTATAAAATGTGTAGAGAATTTGTTTATTAATATCCAGCTATTATGTAAACAGCCTGAACTGTTCTGATCTCTAATCCCTGCTGTTCTTTTGGCCGGAACACTGCTATATAGGACCTTCTCAGTATAACATGAAATGTAACAGGACATAGAGTAATAATCATTTGCGTAATCCTACCAATGATGACGGAAGCGTAAGGTAAAAATTACAGGGCACTGTTTGCACCAGACTTTGTTCCAGGGTTTTGTGTCCTTCATCACATTTAATCCTCGTAGCAGCTTGTACGGTCAGGGGTATTGTTTCTATTCATTCAGGTGTGTGTACCTTGCCAGGGAAGAATATAGAACACATAGCTTTTCAAGATGAGAATATTTCTTTTACTGGATCATATTTTATTTACATTAAAAAGAAAAATGAAAGATGTAAATAAGAGGAATGAATGAATCAGCATTTAGTACAGGACAGGGTCCAGGAGTACTAAGTACATATGGCATGAAGGGAGCTAGAAGTTCTTTTTTTCTAGAGAAAGACTCAGATTGGTAGCATTGCAGTTACCAATTCAGCCTTGTTCAGCAGACTTCTGATAAGGCTCTACAGGTAGGGACTGTAGATAAATGTGTTTAAATCTTGTTAATTTTCTTTTATTTAGATTGTGCAATTACACAAGTTATGTATATTTTAAGTTCTATACCTTTGGGCCTTTGCTTTAATTAAAAATATACTGTATATGACACATAAGTAATACACACACATAATTAAGTAATTGTTTTTTTACATTGAATACTAACATTATTTCACTTAGAAGATGTAAGTTATACATTCCTTGAGTTATATGTAAAGTACACTAAAAAATAGCTGCTGAATAAATGCACTCATGATGGGTCATTCATTGTTGGTTCCCAAGAGGACTAGCATTCATTTATGTATATCTACCTCCTGTGCCCATTCGAAACTGTTTAATTGTAAACTCCTTTTGTATTATTTATTGTTTATGTTGTTGATATGTGAAACTTCCTGATGATGACTTTGCTTTTTTTTTTTGTCTTTGGGTTTTATCTCATTCTTTAATATAATTCTCTTCTGTAAGATGAGACTTCAAAGAAAACTTTCCAGTGTTGGAGATAAAATTTTCCATACACAGTTTTTATAAGGATGTCTTTACTAATCCAAGACTTGATATCCAAAGAATAACTTGTCATGTGTACTTGTAGTTAACTTTGAGCCAACCCATTTTTAGTGTTCTCAGGATCTGATCTTTATCTAAAGTGGATTTATGTATCTGCTTGTTTTTGGAATCCATGTCAATAGTTTCTTTGGAACTTAAAGACATTTTTGTAAAAATCAAGTTATTGAAGAGTGAACACAACATGCTATTGAAAATATATTTTTGTTTATTTGAACATCTTCATGTGCTGGGCATCTTTCTAATGTGAGACTCAAAGCTTCTTTTATCTGTTGATTGGTATTTCATTATTAGAATTAGTATTCACTGTCTTTTTTATTTTCTTTTGTCACAATCTCTTTGCTACCCTTTTTATAATTTAATACTTATTTTTCTTATGGGAGCATGAAATAGCGAAGCTAACATTTTATCAAAATCTGAAAGTGTCCTCTGTTCTCTCCTGTGTCTCACGTAGTCCTTGCGGCCGTCAGCTTTGCACTCTGCTTCCCTTATCCTTCGTGTCTAGTAGTTGAAGGCGGCCTGTTGGTGGGTCTCCTGAGCACTTCACTTGCTCTGCACTGGGTGTTAGGCATCGCTGCTTAGTAAGTCACAGGTACTTCAGGCTCTGTGTCCAAGCTCGTGTTTTCCTTCTAAACCTTTGTTTCTGTAGTATCCTTTATTTTAGGGACTGGCACCGCCATCCATCTGTGGATACTGCAGCTGGTAGTCACTTGTAATTTCTTTCTTATTTCATATATTCAGTAAATCATCAAGTACTGTTGATTCTGTCACCTAAATACCAATTTTTCTGTCCTTTCTTTCTTCCTTATTTCCCACCCTCATTGTTTTCTTTTCTTCTTTCTTTCCTTTTTCTTTGGTATTTGGGATTGAATTCAGGACCTGTGCTTTCTTTTCACTGAGCTACATCCCAGCCCATCTACAAAAATAAATAAATAAATAAATAAAAAATAAAAAAATTTAAATTTTGAGACAGGATGTCGCCAAGTTGCCCATACTGGCTGGGTTTGAACTTGCTGTTCATCTGCCTTCTTACCAGACAGCTGGATTACAGGCATGGCTCACATACATGTGTGTGTGTGTGTGTGTGTGTGTGTGTGTGTGTGTCTGTGTGTGTGTGTATTTTTATTTTTAAAGAAACTTCCTTCTTCCTTCCTACCTCTTTTTTTTTTCCCCAATCCTCTTTTCCACCTCTTTGGTCCGACATGCAGTCATTACTTCCCTGAACTACTATGATAAAGTTGATCATTCTACAAGTAGTCTTGACACACCCTGAACAATCTTCTTCTTAAAATAAGATCTTTGAGACACCTGTCAGATCATATCATGCCTCTATTTAGAACCTTCTTAATAGATTCTGATTGTTCTTTGGACAAAGTCCCAAATCCTGAATGTAGTATAAAAGTCTCTGAAGGAAGGATCTGACCTGGAAGCTGTCCTGGTGACACCTGTAACAAGCTGGACATGGTCAGCAGTTATCAGGAAGAGTGAAGGTGGTACAGTGGCTCTTCCTTAAGTTTAGTGTAATGTGTGTAATCTGTAACAGTGATTGCCTTTGTTCCACCTACTTATTTAAATTTTTATAAGTAGATATAGATTTTAGTGATACAATATATACAGACCTTCATTTTTGGAAAAATATATGAAAAACGTTTACATGCACAAAGAATATTTGATTTATAAAAGGATTTATGTTTTTAAGTCATAATGAATGCAAAAAGCTGTTTGTAGTCTCATACAAATTGTCAAGCACACTAGTTAATGTAAGTAAGATTTATGTCCAATTTTAGTGTAGAGCATAGAGTTTGAATATAGAGAGCCTTACGCTTGGGTATGAAGAGTTTTTATGATGTTGATGTTCTCTGCATGCCTCTTTTATGCCATACTCTTTATGCCACTCTGTTATTCCCCACTCTCACCAGTTGGGACTTCTGCTGTATTGGAGGGTGTGAAATTATTTCATTGTGGTTTTAATGTGCATTTTTGGAGTTGGAATGAGATTATCTTTTCATAATTCTTTTGTGAAATATATATTCATTTCATTTACCCTTTTTCCTTTTAAATGTTCTTCTTAATATTTCTCAGGTGTTTAAAAATATATTTTGGATATTTATATATATTTAGTTGAATGTTGCAAATACTGCTTCCTTGTTTATGGCTTACTTTTTCATGTTCTTTTTGGTATTTTTGGTGAATAAAAGTTGTCTCAACTTTTTAAAGCATACTTCATCCAACTTGTCTGTACTAATTCTGAATCTCAAATCATGTAGAGGCCTTAGTTATAGATCCACTTTTTTTCTATTATAAATTTTCATAACTTACTCTCATTTTTCTTTCCAGTTACATTTTTGAGGTATGGGGGAAAGTTACTCTTTCTTTAAGGATGCAGTAAGTTTTACAAGCATGTTTTGAATTATTTTCTTAAATTATTTTTTAGGCTGGACCAGAATATGGTCAAGGAATGAACCCCATTAGCCGCCTGGCTCAGATTCAACAGGCCAAAAAGGAAAAGGAACCAGATTATGTTTTGCTTTCAGAAAGAGGAATGCCTCGTCGTCGAGAATTTGTGATGCAGGTATTTCTAACCTTTATATTAGAATTTTCCGAAACTATTGAAAAAATTTAGAAGTGCTTACGTGGAACTGAATGTATGGGATGAGAAGACAGAGTAGAGCTTGATAACAGCACAAAACTGTTTATACTGAAAGTGTTCCTCCTTCCAGGCTTACCTACCAACTTGGTGTCAAGGACATGTTCAGAGTATACAGTATGAGGTTTGTAAGGCCTATGAGTTCACAGTTTATTTACCACAGAGTTTGTCATTTAATGTCAGCTCTTAACTTGTCATGTTCCAGTGTTCAGCAAGAGTCCGTTAACTACTGGGAATTGGAGAAAAATGGAAGTAGAAACAGAATTTAGAAGGATAGATGTTGTAGTTGGAATAGGACCAAGGCATGAGTTCGTGAGTGATCAGGAGAATTGGACAAAGAAGGCGAGCTGGCTGGCTGATGGTGGACTGAGTGCCTCACAAGTTCTGACAAGTCTAATTGCTATGTTGTGCAGCCTGGAAAACTGCACGATGCTTGTTGGTATATTAACAGGCAGGTAGGAGCTGGGAATGAGATAGGATGCCTGAAATGCAGTCCTGGCTATTAGCTTCATTTTTAAATTCAAGCTATAGTAGTGAAACAATTTTGATTTTAATTTTTAACTAAAATTTCAAAAATATATAAAAGTGGAGAGGGCCCTTAATTTTCCCAAGCACAAGAATTATTAAGACATTTGCCATACTTGATTCAGCTATGAGGTTTTTTTTTTTGTCTCTTCTCCTCTTCTTTATTTCCCTGAAATATTTTGAAGCTGATTTCTAGCCATGTGTAATTTCAGTTTATATGCTTAGTTATATCTCCCAAAATTATGGAATGTTCTTCCTAAATTAGATGTAGTTACTGGAATCATTAAATACCCAGTCTGTATATAATTTCTCTTTATTGTCCCCAGACTATTTTTTTTAATAATTCATTTATGAAGGAAACTTTCTGTCATTAAATCCAAGGATGTCATCTGTTTTAGTTACTTGGTCATTGCTGTGACAGAATACCTGACATTCACAGCTTAAGGGAGGAAAGATTATATTTCAGCTCACAGTTTCAGGTCTCAGCACGCTCATGGGCAGCTGGCAGTGGTGGAAGCACATGGCAGAGGAGCTGTTCATGACATCTTGGGCAGGAAATCAAGTTTGAGAGGAAGGACAGAGCTAGCATATTCTCTTCCAGGTCCCGTAAGGTGCCATATGCCTGTAATCTACAACATGCTCTTAATCCACATGTCTGAAATGCATAATCTACTACACACCTGTCTTCTGCCACGTACCGGTAACCCAAGCCTCCTGACCACATCCCACCTTTTAACAGCCCATAGAATCCATGGGTAATCTACGACAACCAAGTACATGAGGCTTTTGGGGGATACTCCAGATCCAAACCACAACATCATCTTTTATATAATCCTTATAAAATCAGTGGATATTTACTAAGCACTGGCCAGAGGCAGACATTTTGACATTCGGCTACACCATCTCATTTGTATCTCATGCAGAGCTAACTTTGGCCTTCTTTCTTAATTTGTCACCTCCATATTTATCTCATAGTACTCAGTACTGTGGTGTGGTAAGTAGTAGGACCTTATGAAACATTTACTGTGTATTTGTAACTATCTGCCTGAGTAAGAAGTATAAATATATGAATGTGTTTAGAAGTGCAGATGTATGAGGTAGTAATAGATAAGCCACTGCTGGGAACCAACAGGTCCAAAGAAGGACTTCTTCTGTTGTCAGCAAATACATTATTATCTAGAGTCATCAGGACTCAAAACAGTGTTATTCTTGATTTATCACTTGAGAGACTATATTAATAATTTTTTCTGATATTCTGTGCTTTTAAGAATACGAAGATACAGCCCGGCAGTTCGTGTATGCCTAAAATCCAAGCACTGAGGGAGGCAGAATGACAAGATTGGTCCCTCCAAGTATCTTAGCTGAAACCTTGTCTCAAAAAAAAAAAAAAATACTATCGATGCAGCTCAGTAGTAGAGTGTCCTTTGGTTTGACCCCAGTTCCGGGGAAAAAAGACTCAGGTGTATTCTTTGAATTCCAGAGGTTGAAAAAAGTCACCTAAATTTTAGTCATATTAGAAATATAACCTGGTTTTTGCTTTATTAAAAAATTTCTATTCTGTGGAATGTGTTGAGTACTTTTTTTTTTTTTTAAGAGGAATTTGAAGTTTCTATGGCCAGCTTTTGTTTTGTGGGTATTCAGAAACATTATAGTCAAATGGGTATTTGACTGTGGTTTTAAGTGTTTTCACACTAACTTCATATTGTTTTTTCTTTTGAAAGCCCCGGTGGATTCATTACAATACCCAAAACACTTTATCAAATAAAGTCTTTGTGTTAATTCCCTAAACAGTATCACACGTTATGCTGAAGGTGGAAGGAAAATATCTAGAGATAATATGCTTATTTTCATCTGTCACCAAAAAAGTTTATATGTTGTAAAAAGAATACAATATTTTTGATTACTAGATGAACAAAAGAAAATTTATGGTGACATTATTTGGGTAGTTCCATAGGAAATTCTCTCTCTCTCTCTCTTTCTTTTTCTCTCCCTCCCTGTCTCCCTCCTCCCTCCCTTCCTCCATCCATCTGTCCCTCTGTCCCCTGCCCTCTTTCTCTCTTTCTCTCTCTCTCTCTCTCTCTCTCTCTCTCTCTCTCTCTTTCTTTCTTTCTTTCTTTCTGAGACAGGGTCTCGTTCTGTAGTCCATTTTGGTCCTGAGCTGGCTGCATAGGCCAGGCTGGCCTAGAACTCATGGCAGTCCCCCTGCCTTACCCTCCCAAGTGCTGGGATTACTACTGTGTGCCAACACACCCAGTTTATGTGATGGGGAATAAAGTCAGGTCCTTCCACTTGCTAGGCAAATGCTTGAACCACTGAAGTATGCTGCCAGCTTCCTCCAAAGCAAACCTCTTGAATCTTTTGTTTCTTTTTTGGGCTAGGAGGGATTTTAATTTTTTAAACAGAAAATAATGATAAATTGCTTATCAGTGTAGTATAATATTATGTATCATATGATATTAACATTTCTACCTGTGATTAAGATCTTCACATTGTTAAAATGTGAAATATCAGTGAAAGATAAGTAAATTTCTGGTAAATGCTTTTGTTTCTTAGTTTTTTGAGGACTTGATTCACATAAATGATTTAAAGACAAAACTCTTGCTGTTTTAAATTTCTTAAAGTAACTGAGCACTTTTGCTGATAGAAATTAACCCTGCAATGTAAATATATTATATATAGTACTTAAAATTTTATATATATTTCTAGGAAGATAATATGAAATTTCTATATATCATTAATTGACTTATAACAAGTGGTATTTTGAGTGATAATTATGTTTCTTAGCAAGGAATAAAAGTCTAATGGAGAAATCTTTTTAGGAGCAACAAATTACTTGGGAATAACTACTTGCACACAATTGGACTTTACAGTTAGAAAGATGTGTGAGGCAAGGGGTGGGTGAGTACGGATGTAATTCTGGGAGTACCTGTTCTATAGGAAGTATGTCTTGGAAGTATTAGAATTGATAAGGTGGTGGTCTGGCAGTCATGGTCACATGTGAGTAAATGTGGAGGTGGGAATAATGTTTCAGCCTGCACGTCCAAGAGCAAAAGCCTGGAGCTAACTGGTGTTAGGCTCAAACAGATAAATGAGACTTAGGGATAAAGCAGCAGAAAAGTTGAGCGAGATTTACTCAGTTCTGAATTGCATATAAAAACAAATGAAAACTGTTTTGCAGTTATTTACTGCTCAGTGATATTTTCTTCTGTTCATTTGGGCAAGGCTTTCGACCCTCAGAATGATAGAGGAAGCTTTCATGCCGTTGGTCTAGTCCTTTCACTACTAAACATTCCAGCATTAATATAAAGACTGGTGAAGCCAGGGAACAAACCAAGCACTGATAACTCACAGGTAGCATAGGTGACTTGAGGTAGGGATTGCAGCACCTTAACTATACAGCCTGTCTTTGTGGGACAAGCTCAGGCAAACAGAGCAGATAGTTCATTGTGCTCCAGTGATCTTTAGAGACTGTACTGCATACATAGATCAGTGCGTATCAGGAAGAGGTCTACATGTGACTTGTAACTTGTCATAATGTGGCAGTTTTGGCATTGCAAAAGAAAACAATGACACATTTTTAAAAAAATTCTCAAATTTGAACTACATGTCTTGAGAAAAGTTGTTAGAGATACTTTGTAGTGAATACATTGCAGTTTCATATGCTGTAAGAACTTGCCATTTAAATTTATTTTTCCTATCATTTACATGTTCATGTTTAAGTTGTATTTTATATCCCTAGTTCCTTAAAAGATTTAGGTTCGCTTAAGCTTAAAAGTAGTGATGGAAATAATTATACAAATAAAACTTGAAATAAAAGAAAGGGAGTAAATTATCTCAGTAGTCATGGTGGATATTTGGTGGGGATTTGTCTTAGGGAACAGGGAAAGCAGCAATGTTACAGTTTCACACAAGAGTTAAATTATTATGGCATGTACCTGAAAATTGGATTGGTTGTATCAGATATGCATTTATTATTAATACTGTATTGTCATTGTGAAATTTTGTTAAAATAGCATGGAGCTACTGAAGTTTTTTGTTGTTTTGATTGTTTTTCCAATGTATAGTGACATCTGGTAACACAGTCTAACCTTTTAAATGTGGTATATGTGTTCAACTCTCTTGCTTGGTTTTTTAGTGGCTTTTAAAAAGATGAATTTTCTAGGAAATCATTATATGTTTTGAATGTGAGTCCTTTGCATTTTATATATGGTTACTTGTGTTCTGACTTTTGGTTGTCTATCTCCCCCCCCCTTTTTTTTTGCTGTTTTATGAAGTGTTTTTCTTCTAAAACAGGCATAATTTTAGATTTATTTGTCTTGAGGTAGTATTGATTGAATTCAGGATGTTTATGCTGAAGTATAACTTACACCCTTTTTTTAGCGTTTTATTTTGAGGAAAGGGTCTTATTCAGTTACCCAGAATGGGATTGGACTTAGGATCCTCTTGTCTGTGGCTCCTAGAGTGCTGAGGTTTCAGGTGTGCACCAGCGTGTCAAGCCTGGAACAGAAATAATTTTAATGCGGCTAAATGTATCTGTCTTTTCCTTTATGTTAGCTTTGTAGTAGATCTAGATATCCAGATAAGTGCTTTCACCTTGTTCTTTCTTTATAGGATCTTGGATATTCTTAGCATTTTGTGGTGTTTCGTGAATTTTGGAATCTATTTGTCAAGTGTTGCAAAAGTGCATGTGAGGTATTGATTGGAATCCCTTGAATTTATAGGGCAATTTGAAGAGAAATGCTATTATTATACTACTACAATTTTCAATCCATAAACATAGGATGTTATATTTATTAGTATTGTTTTAATTTTTCTCATTACATATTGTTTTTCTGTGTAGAGGCCTAACACACATGTCTGTGTAGGTATTTGATTTTCATTTTCTATAAATGGTATCTTAATGTTTTTTATTTTTTGCTTAATGTGAGTAGACTTTAGAAATAGGGTTGGCTTTTGTATGTTGGCCTTTTTATAAAGAAAACCTGTTACCTTGTCATTAATTCTTGTATTTGTAGGTTTTCTTGGTTTTTTTCTGTATAAATGCCTGTAAATAATGACAAAAATTTCCTGTTTGACTCTTATAAATTTTATTTTTTTATTACTGTATCTGGAATGTGTAGTAAAATATTAAATACTGGAAATAATGAAGGACATTCTTGTCTTCTTTCAGATCTCAGAGTTTCAACTGTTAGTATGTTTGCTGAGGTTTGCTGCAGCCTTTTTATAAAATGACCTTTATCATAGTAAAGAAGTTTATTTCATTTCCTAGTTTTCTAATGCCTTTTATTATGAATGAATGTTGAATTTTTCTGAGTGCTTTTGCTTCATATATTAGGATGACTGTTGAGTTCCTCAACCTATTAGCCTAGTAAATTCTGTTGGTTGACTTTTTAAAAAATAATTTTATTGTGGAAAAGTTTGTATGACATAAAATTTTTCTTTTTGTAAATACATGCATTACAAATTCTGTGACACATTAGAACTCTTGGGTTTGGGGAAATCAGTGAACATCTATGTCCTCCCCTTTTTCAGAGGTTCACTCCTTTCCTATCCAACCATTGCCTCTCTATTTTGCCAGTCATCTTGGGGCCTTTTTATGATATTGTTTTTGTGCATTTAATGAGAGGGTTCTGGCTGACTTTGTTTGATTTTGACATGTTAAACTAGCATGCAGTTTTGGTTAAGCACTATTTCTCATGGCTCTTCCTTACTTCTCTGTTGTAGTGTTCAGATCTTCAGTGTCTGTATTTCATGAGTGAAGCTGTTTAATATATTTACTTTCTTAAATTGTTCTTGTTGGGTTTTGGACTCAAAGGGTTGTTTCATAAAATAATTGGAGACTGATTACTATTTACTGGGTTAACTCAGGAAGCTTTATTTGTTTATTGAGATACAGTCTCAGGACTGAATGTGTAGCTCTTTGGTAGGGCGCTTGCCTGGAGCAGAGAAGGCCCTATGTCTAATCCCCAGTATTAACACAGGAAAACAAACAAACAAACTAAACGCCAAAGAGAGTCTCATTCAATAGGTCAGGCTGGCCTCTAACCATGATAGTCCTCCTATCCCAGCCTCCTGAGTGCAGGGATTATAAGCTTGAGTCCCTACGCCCAGCTGATTTTTATGTGGTGCTGGGGAATTAAACCTAGGTCTCTGTGAATGCTAGGCAAAGACTAATCACTGAGCAATGCCACCAGCCTGAGTTTTTTTTTTTTTTAATGGAAAGTTACTTTTTAAAAAATTAGAGTTTTAATGTCATGAGTAGTTATAATCCTATTCCATTAGGGACCAGTCTGTGGCAATTTTGATAACTTGTATTTTTTAAAGGAATTTTTCTAGTTTATCTGAATAAATAACATAAAATTTCTTACTATTTCATAATGCTCACAGAAACTACGGTAATCTTTTTCATATTTTTCTTTTTTCTTGATCAGTCAGATCCTTGTATCATTTCTTTATCAATGTTTTCATGGAACCAGCTTTTAGCTTGTTAAATTTCGCATTATACCTTGTTTCCCATTTCCTTAACTTTTGCTCATCTTCTTTTCTCATTTTTCTAGGTTCACTTTGCTGTTCACATTTGTAAATTCTTGAGATGGATATTGAGTCATTTTCTGCCTTTATATAAGCTGTTATGGCAGTATTCTTCCAGTTTTATCTTTAGCTGCATTCTTCAAGTTTTGATATATTCCTATCTGTTTTAAATATGTTAAGCTTTTCATCAGACTTTTTTCTCTTCATGAATTGTTTGGATTACTTTGGTAAACTTCTTCTAGAATCGTGATTGGCTCTTCATCTTCACTTACCGAGATCACTGTGTAGAAACAAATCTCAGTATAACTCTGTTTTCTAAGTTGGTCTAAATTTTTTAAAATTCTACTTTTAATTTTTCTAATTTAATTTTATATTTGTGTTAGCATATAAGCATCTCTGAAACTGAACTACTCAACTCTGAGAATATACATGTGCATAGAAATGTCTCTTGTATACTTCAGTATGTGCATGTATATATACATATATGCTTACATGTGTGTTTAATTTGCTCACAAAAGATAAATGTTCAGCACACATTTATGATTGAATAAACACTGTGGTTTGCATAGATACTCTCATTCAGTTTTTGAAGGTATGTTGTAAGTACTTGGTATTATCCCTACTTTCCTAATCAAGATCCTAGAGCTGTTTGGTAGCTTGTACCAGTTCATCTAAAAGAGTTGATTTTCTGAGTTGGAAGCCTTTTTTTCTTAACGTACTGTTATAGTTACCTTTGTATGTTTACATAGTCTTTGTAAACTTGGCATACAATGTAAGCATTAATTTAAATGGCACCAATATGAATTTCATTCTTTCCAGTTCATCAGTGAAAATAAAGTAAATGTCATTAACAATATGACCTCTATAAAAAATATAAATTTTACTTCTTATGTAAGTAATGTAGGATTAGTGTTTTGTTAAAAATCAAGTAATAAAAGTTCCAGTAAATGAAAGTCCTTTATGTGCCTGCCATCCTGAGGTAACCTGCCACTGACATTTTGAGGAACCTTTCCTTTTTTATTTCATGTATATTTTCACTTGTGTATATAACAATATGTAAGTGGGATCTTGATATTTTATGTTGAACTATACTTAATACTTTTGAATGCTACAGAGTGGGATAGTTGTTTTATAATATTATAACTTACTGTCTACCAAAATAACTGTCATTGATCTCTTTCTTTAATTTCATAAGGTCAAGGTAGGCAATGAAGTTGCTACAGGAACAGGACCTAATAAAAAGATAGCCAAAAAAAATGCCGCAGAGGCAATGCTGTTACAACTTGGTTATAAAGCATCCACAAATCTTCAGGATCAACTTGACAAGGTGAGAATTAAGTTTACATACATGAGTTACTTTCTTTTAGAATGTAAGTAATTAACAGATGCTGATCTCAACTTGTCTTAAGGTACTTGCCAATTTTAACTTTTTTTGGCCACACCCTGTCTTAATGACAATAGCTATTTCAGGTACAAAGTAATACCTACTTAAGGGATGAGATGAGCTGTTGATTAATTATAATTTAAAGTTAGTGGGTACTAAATATTTGCTATATGATTTTACATATTCTCTGTGCTGCCAGTTTAGTATTTTTAACATGTTAATAGGTTGTTTTCTAGTCATTTTATGCAGACATGTAGTCTTAATTTGTGTCTTTTAGGAGTAGAAATTGTTAGTTTTGAAATACAGCTTAACACTGCAAATAAAAGTTTTGACATATCCCTTTACGGCAGGAGCAGTATTAGCAGACACTCAATAAACTAATTTTTCTGTTTACTTTAAATTTAAAGGTAAACTCAGAGGGCATTTGTTTTTGCCAAGACCTGTGCTCATGGTTCTTTATTTCTCCAGCAGTTAATGACATCACTAACACCTGCCTCTGTTGCACAAGAAGCGGGAAGCCTAGAATTCAGAAGTTGGCAGATAACTTAGGCTAGAATTGGCATAATTTTATTTTGTATTACATTCCAATTTTGTCTGTGTATATATAAAATTTATTTTTATTAAATATGTTATTTATATGAAAATTCACAATAAAATAAGCTTAGTGATTACTTTTATCAAAAGCCCTGTACTTTATGCCAGGTCTTTCTTACTTAAGGATTTTAAAAAATTTCTATAGGAACTCTTTGAAATTTAGAGTTAGAAACAAAAGTTCTCTGTTAAAAAAGCAATTAACTATACTTTTTAAGGCAGCTGTGATCTTCTTGAATGATTAAAAAATAATTTGCCTATGTAATATTGCTAGAGATTTTAACTCTGTTTTTATAACCTGTTTAGTCATTGCTTTTTCTTCTTTTAAGAGTATTTGTAACATGAAATCTAACATATGTTCATGTTCCTGTAGATCTCATATTGTGTATATGTTGTTTTCACTTAACACTTTTACACTGACTTTAAACTGGTGAATGATTTATAAAAATACCAAAAATAAATCTCTTCATGGACACGTAACTTTAAGTGAAACAAAATGAAACAACATTACTTTTATTAATTGGTTTTATTTGTTTGAAAAACATTTTTTTTTCATACCCCATTCTGTTAGTCAGGACTCTATAGAGCAACAGCATTAACAGGGTGTATGTATGTCCATACACATGCAAACATGCAGAAACATTTTTCTGAAGTAATTGGCCCATGTGATTATGGAGGCTTGGTTAGTCTGCAGTCGGATGGGCGAGTCTGTCACTCTGGTGACTCCAGAAAGAAGAAATTACAGTTATAGTTTAAAGACAGTCTGCTGGAGAATGCACTTTTGCTCAAAGAGTGAATTCAGAAATGTAATTGACCTTTGGTTCTTTTTATATCTTCAACTGATTGGATGAGGCCCACTTTCATTGAACCCAAGTCCTCCACTTTAAATGTCAATCTCACTCAAAAATTCCTCAGCCATCCAGAGTAATGTTTGATCAAATATATGACACAGGTGGTCCAGACAAGTTGACATATAAAATTAACCATCATACCCTCTATATGCCAGACAGTCATAAACTGAAGATAAACAAGGTGACAGAAGCTTGGTCTTTGTACTAAACGAACTCAGCCATTACATGTTGGGAGTGAGGGATTTTGATCATATCCCAAAAATGATAGTATTCTGGGAACCAAGGAGTATGGGGATGGATCTGGAAAAATCAGGAAAAACTGGGTAACCCTTTTTTAGGTGATATTAAGAACTTGAGGAATTGTTCATTATGTCCTTGAACATGAAAGTGAGATGATCTGGTTTGTATTTTCCAGAAGATAATTCTGGGTGTAGTAACGAAGAGAATGGATTGGAACAGAGTGACACAAAGGGCAGGGGGGCCAGGCAGCAGGCAAGCAGAGCTTTCCCCCTACAGATAGAGAAGGTTTGAACTTAGTGAGGGCGGAGGGGAGGAGAGGAAAGCCCCCAGAGAGCACTCAGAGCGTAATGGGTGAGATGTGAATAGAGACAGTGTCCTCTGGGTGTTGTCACATACCAGCAGCACGCAGGAGAAGGCAGAGGGAGGGCTGAGAGGGGCTGCCAGGGCTGAGTAGTCCTCGTGGCAGAGAGGGCGGAAGGAGAGTGAATATGTTGGCTTGTCCCTAAGGAGATTGTTGGTGAGTGTGGCCAAAGCAGTTTTAAAAGCCCGCAAAAGGAGTTTACCTGCAAAAGCTGTTTTTAATTTTTTTTAAATAGTGAAGATATATATGTGGTTAAAATAATTCAGAGTAAACATTAAAAAAGTGTCACTTGACAGTCTCATAACTTCAGAGTTAGTATTTGTACAGCATCTGAAATACAGTGAATATTCCATGAGGTATTGAGAAGTGAAAATAAATTTAAATATCCTTAAGAGATAGTCTATGCTTATACACAAATATACTCCACTTCTAAAAATTTAACATTTATTGATGAGTCCTGCTCAATGAATTTTGACATGTATATTTTTTAACTGTTAATACAGTTAAGGTTTATATAACAGCATTGCAGTTGCCCCCAAAAAAGGTTGCTTAAAGCTCCATTGTGAAGTTAATCTACTCCCTTGCCTTAATCTCCTGGCAAGCACTGACCTGTTTTCTGTTTCTATTTTAAATTTTTCAGAATATCATATGGGCTAAACCATGCATTATGTAGTTTTTCTGGTGTTTGACTTCTCGTTGCTGAGTGTAATGTTTTCGACCTTGTTGTCTTTGTCATTAACTTGATCTTTTTTGTTGTTTTATCCTTCACCAACATTTGGATTGTTTATGTTTTCAAGCTTTTATAAATAAAAGTGGTTGCAAACATTCATATAAAATCTTTAATTTTGCATATTCCTCTTGTTGTATTCTACGTCTGTGTATCATATGACTGCATGTTTAATTTTATGAGATATTATTACCGGTTTTCCAGAGAGGTTGTGCCAGTTTGCATTGCCACCAGCAATATTAAAGAGGTGTGCTTGCTCCACGTCCTCCCTAAGCTGTTGGCGGTGTTGTCGGTTTTGATTGGTCTGGTCATACTGTTTGCATTTTAATGTGCATTTTTCTAATAATTAATGATGTTGACTGTCTGGTCTTGTGTTGATTTCTTCCTGTGGGTTGAGTTTCAGTCACTCACGTCTTCTAGGCCAGCTCTAACTTGTCCATTGGTTCTCCAGGTTGTTAGCCTGTGGCTGAACTCTTTCTGCTGCTTTCTTTGTTCATAGTCTGTGATATATGTGTGCATATTTGTAGATCTTGGTATTATCAATTTTAAAATGTTTTGGAAAAGAGGAGAGACTACTTCTTTTAATCAGTCTGATATGTGTCAACAGAAACCTAACAAGCTAATTTTGTTAATGTGTTGGGGTAGAAATCAGAGAGCAGTAGGTTTAGGATTCATTCGAAGGTGAAGGTTAGGTACAGAGACTATAATTAATGTTTTTTCCACTATTTTATTAATATACATATGTAATACATAGTGTTTACAATGAATTTGGGTATTTCGTGCACATATGTATCATATCAACGTTACAATCCCTTCCCATTTTCTACCTTCCCACCCCTTCCTTGTCCCTTCCCCCAAATCTGGCTATCACTTCATGTGGTTCCAAAGAATATCTGTGTTCTGGGTTTTCCAAGTTAGAGAAAACATACAGTGTTTAACATATTAGTCTTCCGCACCTAAGTCATTTCACTTAAGTCACCACTCTAACTCAGCTTCCTATTCCTTTAATGGGTTCGCAGTATTTAAATCTTGTTGCTTCTTCTCTGAATCCAACCAATCCCTTTATTGGGATATTTACCAAAGTTTTTTTTTTTCTATATTTTGCTATATCTTTGTTGCTATTCTTAAACCTGGCCTTACCCACCAGTTCACATTAGAGGATAACTACAAGCATGTAGTTCAAAAGACTAGTAAATTTGGGAAAGAGGATAAAGAAGTTAAATTTCCTATGCCTTAGCTGAATACTGGAAGGTGCATATTTGTACATTCCCAGGGTTATCTTTATGTCAGTCAGTTTTCTCAGGATAAATTTTCGTCAGTGACCTAATAAGTGAATTTCTACAGGAAAACAAAGTTAAAAGTTGTCATTAATGGGAGGAGAGGGATTAAGAAAGGAAAAAGGAAATGGTAAATTTATTATTACTAATGTAGACACTTCAAGTGCCTGGGAATGTGCATTTTTCTCATCTGTTTGCCTGTTTCTTCCTAATGTGACTTCTCATTATCTATACTTTATACAAAGTTGCAGCCTTTCCCATTCAGCTCTTTCCTTCTGTGATTTGTCTTACAATTCACAGAAAATCTGGGAATGGGGGCCTCTCCCCTGGTGTCCTTGCATTCATAAACATTTGCTGCAAGCATGACAATCTGTTGCCTGCTGTTTTTTGGCTCCCTGCTTTTTAAATGATGAGGAATTGTCTTGGGTCACATATAAAATATATAATATAGTTAGTGCTCATGTATCAGTGCTAAGATCTCCTCTTTAAAATTTTCATTGTAACATTTAAAACAAATCAAGAGCAAAAATGAGCAAGGCTTGAGGCTGTAGTTCAATGGAAAGTCCTGGGCTTGATCCCCAGCACTACTGTATACAAACAAACAAACAAACAAGCAGCCTACTGGTTGGATACACCTGATTGACTGCTTTTGCATCTTCTTACCATAGAGGAAATAAGTGTCTTTGTCCTATTCAAGCCCAGTCCATTTGTTTAAATCTAGTTGCTGTAGGAAAATTTTAGAGAGAGGAGGCTTGTTAAACAGCTTTGGGATGGAGACTACACATTTAAAAAAATATTAGTTTGTATGGTTACATAGCCTTGGAATTCTGCATGTGGAAGCTGACCGTTTGACCTACAGTTTGGGATTTGCAGGATGGCTCTGTAGAAGGACAAAGCCATAAGTAGTTGAGAACTAGGAGAGAATTATGATAAGGGATCTGAGTGAGGCATATGAGAAAGGACAGTGTTACGTAGCATGATAGACTGGGAACATGATGATAGGTTGGAATATGATGAAATTCAGTTAAAAATCTGTATAGAAGTATAGCAGTTGAGGTATAAAATAGAATTACAGGAAGCAGGACTTGCGAAATAAGCTCTAGTTTGTGCCTAAGCTTTCCTTTTCCAGGACAAGAATGCTTGGTCATAATTGCTTTGATTTTACACCTGCTGACCTTTTCTCCATACTCTTCAAACAATAATCTGAAAAAAGTGAGAAATTTTGGCTTTAGGCATAAGTTAACTACTAGTTAAAATTCAGTTACCAAGATTTTAAAAAAAAAGGCAAAAGAAGAAATTAGTGTACGAGGCATAATGAAAATATATGGTAAAGGCTTATATTTTGAACATTTATTGCAGTAAAAGATACAATTCCATTAATCCTGTTCAAAAATACTTTTAGCTTCAAAAACTTATCCCCTTGTTCTTACCACTTTCTGAAGTAGTTCTGGGTGTTGCCTTCTGTCTGTGCTTTTATGAAGTGTGACAAAAAATACAGTCAATGCTGCTGCTAAGTACTGTCCAGGGGCGAGACAGGCCCCTCACAACGTGGTGTGTCCTCATCCACCTTATTTACTGGACCTAGACCATGTGACTTCTGGCTCTACCCTAAAGTCAGAATGACCATGAAAGATAAACTTTTTGAACTGATTCAGGACACTTAGATAGCTGCACCAGCACAACTAAAGAAATAGAAAAGAGGACTTCCAGTTCAGATTTTTTTTTTAAAAGGACTTCTTTGTTCAATCTCATAGTTGAATAAAACAAATTTTACTTGTTCCTCTCTTCAAAAAATGAAAACTCCTTGTTCAGAAAGGCTGAGTTCTTGTGGCTCATTGTGGAACTGCTCTTGTGTTTGTGAAACGTAAGTATGCTTCTAAGAAACTAGACCATTATCAGCAGTTTGATGAGTCCAGAATCCTTTGAAAGAGTGAATAGAATTAAATGTAAGGAAAAAATGAAGAAAGCAAGCTTGAATATATTTTTTATGTTCGTCTGGTTTTCAAACTAATAACTTTTAAGAGCTTAACAGAATCCTTTTCAACATCCCTATCTTGCTAGAGTCTGCTTCTCTGTCAGGCTGCTGTTTCCTTCCTGTGCTGCTTGCAGGAGTCTTTTCCATCCCTGCTGCTTTTGAGCATTCTTACTGCTTCCAAACTCTTCACCACAAGTTCTTTTCTTTCTTAGATGTGGTTTATACTTCTCCATACTTTTTCTATTCATTTTTCTTTAATTTCTTTTTCCCAAATAAAAATTACCAATATGGTTATGAGCTCTTCAGTTAGAAGGGCGCAGGTTGACAGTGTAGCTAGCACCTTTGTGTGTCAGCTGTGTGATTACAGGCTCTTTTCCAAATCCTTCTAAGTCTCATTTGCTTTTCTGTAAAGTAGAGTATTGGTATCACACCTCTTACCAGTCTTCTGAGATTAACAAAAAGGTCATCTGTATTCGTGTGAAGCGTGTCCCACCTGTGCTGAGGTGTGGGACTGTCAGCCCTTACCCTTGCCCATCTGTCTTGTTGCCTAGCAGTCTGGTCATGGGAAGGTGCTGTGTTCGTGTTTTACAGCCAAAGGATACAACAGTGGTATCCCAGGTGGTAAGTGTGAGGGAAGATAGGAAGTTGTTTTAAGGAGATTAAAAATGTAAAGGGAAGATGCTTCCTGATTCATATGAAGCTGCATTTCTAACTGCCAACTTATTTTTCATGATTACTTTTTTTTTTCTATTTTGCCACTGTCTCTTTCCCTAACACCTTTGAGATATATAATAAGAGAAATAAGAAAACAATGAAGAGAACATTGGTAAATTATTTTGTAGAATTTTTATTTTTTGGTGATATCATCATAGGACTTTTCTAGATTAGACCTGGTAATATTTCTATTATTAATCTTATTTTATAATTGATAAAGGTCTTTTAGTCACTTTAGTATTTGTGATGGTTGTTTTTTATCACCTAAGTAGAGCCCAATTTATTTATGATATATTGAATATGAAGTTTTCTTCATGTCTTAAGTTACACATTTAAGTGAGCAGATAAAAGCTGGAGAAATGAAATAGATCACAAGTACCAAAAAAAAAAAAAGCTAGATAATGTTGCTCACAGTAATTACTCACGTAGCTAGTCTCTGGGTTAGAGTAGAAGAGAACATGCAGAATAATCAAATGAGAGCTTTGCCCTTGCTTAATTGAGATTTAGGCAACAGTTCATTCATTTATTTTTTTTCAATATGACTGTTTCTCTACATTCAAACAGTTGTTTTACTCTTTCAGACAGGGGAAAACAAAGGATGGAGTGGCCCAAAGGCGGGGTTTCCTGAACCAACCAATAACAGTAAGTTCTCATTTTTGTTTTACCTGAGCTTCGTGTGTATTACACACCAAGGGTCCAGGGTCTGTTTGGACCCAAGCTGCTATGTTTATATATATGTATCCTTAAGTGAGACCATGTAATGCACATAGTGTTTGTATTTTTAAGTTGTCATTTTTATTGAAATAATACTCTTTAAAAAATTGAAAGCCATCCATCTATAGGTCATTTAGCTCTCAAATCAGCTGTTTTCATTTTTAAAAATATATACACAATTTTATTTATATTGTTGATTGATTGTAGCACAGGATGCTCATCCTGGGGTCTTCACATTGACATACATGCCTAGCCCTTCTTTATTTTTTGCTTTGAGACAGTGTCTCACTAAATCAATGAGTTCCCCAGTTTGGGTAACTTGAAATCCTCTTGCCTCCATTTTTTCATGGAGCTGGGATTAAAAGTTTGTACCACCATGCCTGGCATAAATTTTTATATAATTATAGTATTGATAATTTTTATTTTGTTGTTTTTACTTAACATTGGCATAAACATTTTTCATATTTTGCTGAGTCATTAGACATAAATATTTCATTGAAGTCACCAAGTATCAGAAGTACGAAATTGTGCCACAGTTTTATCCCACTTATAATACAGATACCTAAAAATCGACTTTTTCACATATATAATTATGATCTTTTAGTATTAGCTCTGCGGACAGTTTTCTTTACTCCTCCTCCCATTCCCCACGTCTATTTTCACTGAAGTGAGCACCTACTGTAAGTCAGTGAAGCAAAGCATTTGGCTAGTGAAAATATATGATCTGTATCATTTTTAACCTTCTCTCTCTTCCTCATAATCTTTAGAAACTGAAAAAAACCCTAAAATCTGCTACTTGTTGTAATGAGGGATTTTAGTCTTTGAAATTGGCTTCTTATTCCTTGATGTTTTAAAATTTTAGTTACAGTTTTTTTCAAAGCATGTGGGTAAGAATCGAATTCTTGGGTTATTAAAAGTACCTTTTGAATATTTCAGTGAGGTTACAATACTCTTGGGTTGCTCTTTGGGCATGGGTTAACATGCCTGTGAGCTGTGTGCGTGGACTAGGTACGTGGGGCTGATGAACATCATGGGCTTGTTTGGCATATAGCCAAAGGAAAAAGACGAAGTCAGCTCAGAATCTTAGAGTTTGTGTTTCTTTCCTTTCATGTTGGTATATATTGATTTATAATTATTTGGTAAGGGAATGTAAGAAGTATAAATTAATTGCAGTCTTACGTACTTAGTACAGTACCTGCTATTACTAAGCTTTTCTCCTTTTTAAAAAATGATGTAATTAATTCTGTATGTCTCTGCCACAAATTCCATTCTTTCATTTGTAAAGTTTTTTCTTTTGCATGGACATTGTGATCAAAGAATATATAATTTATTTTTGAATAGTTATGTTTGGCTTTCGTCATTTTTTGAAGGATATAAATATCATGTATTTGATATGGAGGTCAGTTATGAACTTGATGGTTTTAACATGAACTCATGTAGTTAAACTTGTAGATATTTTGACCCTCAGCATTATGTGGTGGTTGATTTTTTCTTTTTTAACTTGCTGAGTCATATTGGAACTGCTTAGGGATATCACAAAGAGTTAGTGAGTTTAAGTGATCAGAAACATGCAAAAATACACAAAAAGTTTGCTGTAGACATAAAGTTACAAGTTATAAAACTAAATCCAACCTAAAACTTAAACTGAAGAGTTGTACTTCAGCAATTCCTATGATCTATAATGGTTCAAATTGAGAATTCAAAGTAAGACTCTTCCCACATACCTGCCCTGCTGTGAGGCAGGGAAAAGTGCTCTTTGGCGAACACTGGTAGTCCCGCCTCAGATTACAGAGAGTGTAAGTAAGGACAGCTCAGGGTGGCTCTCACCCGCTAAGCCCCAGGCACCCCTGGAGCCAGCTAATCATTACCAAATATGTCAGGAAAAAGTTGGTTTCTGCTTGGAATTTGATCACTCAGATAATTAGTCAATTACTTGAAAATTAACTGAAGTTCATATATAACGGTAACATTTAGGTTAAGTTCTCTTCTAGTTAACCTGTTCTTTAAGTTTAAAATTCTGCTCTGATTATGCACTGTGAAGAATACCTATGTTGTAGGCAGAGTTAGATCTGGGATCTTTCCAGATGGCCCATGACAGGGAAGATAGGAATCTGAAGTCGTCAAGGTTAGCCTCTCCCTGATGTATTGCCTGGCTTTGAATAACGTCTTGTATCTTACTCAGTGTGCTGAGAGTTGTGCATACTCACGTATAATGTTTAGAATCTTTAGTTAATGTAACATTTGTAAAAGGATAATTATTCTTGAATCACATCTGAAAAGGTAACACGTTATTTTGGGCAAAATACTGTGTCATCATGAAGTGACTTAATTTTTTTGGTCAAACTGCATTATTTCAGAATTGTAATTTTGAGGATCAAATGCAAGTGCTTATTTGGATAAGTTATAGAAAATTAATTTGGAACTATACTATACAAAAATGAAATAATGAAATGCAGAATTGGAAAAGGGGAATAAAGAAATTTTAATCTGGCATAGCTAGCACCAGCTATAAGTAGACAAAAATGTTAATGTACATGTGTATTTAATTTTTGAAGTAGATGATTTTTTAAAAGATTACAGTCATAAGAAACTGCTAACAATTATAGCTAAAAAATAGTTTAAATGGTTTTGCAAGTGATTGTGATTACATAGCCTGGTTCCTCAATTTATTTTCTTGGCTTGATTGCCTGCAGCTTTAAAATATGGACCTAATTTTTGTGTGCTTCTTAGGTTTTCTTATTGTACTGAAATGCATCACAATGTAGATGTTATAATTTTACCCTTCAAATCATTGTCATAATTATGTTGAAGTATAAGAACTTTGTAATGTGATTTTTGTGTTAAATTTAGCATAGGGCAGTTTTGTGCTTGGCATACACTTAAAACGCTAGCTTTTTACAGATGACTAACAAGTTTTTTAAAAGATTGTGCCTTTTAAAGATCTACCGACAGCTCAGGGAAAACTTTGTAAAATATTTAGATACAGTTCAGTAGATAGTATTTTTTTGATTTACATTCCAGGTTTCTTATTAATACAGTATTTTACTTAAAAAGCAGGTTCATTGTTTCTTAAAGGTGAACCCTGGCTTACTTCAAAATTGGACTAAATTCAAAGATATTAACTGGTATGTGCCGAATCTACCCACTAAAAGATTGTTGGGAGGCATTTTGTTCACATAAATATTTTTCTGCTAACCTTTTAAAAAGTTTCATTTAGTGAAATACACTGGCTCTTCTCGGTTCATTGGAGATGACCCAAAGATAAAAATTTTGGGGGACAGGATGGATTTCATATTGATCTTTTAGGATCTTACTTGTCTTACCAACTTTTTTTTTTTTTCACGTTTGTGTCATATACATGTATCATTCAACACTACATCCTCAAACCGAGGCTGCCCTGCCCTGTGGTACAGCCCTGGGTGATTGCCTGCTTGTTACCCATAATGCTGTAGACTGTATTTGGAACCTTTACTTTTTCTTTCTTTTTACTTGGGGTGAGGTTGTACTTTTAAGATAATAGACTAGTGTATTTTCATGATTTCATATTGTCTTAGGAGAGTACTCTGGACAAATTCCTTTGGGGTTCCCATAGCAGAAACCACTTTGTAATGAAAGAATTCAATAGTTAGAGACACTTGGATTTAAGTATGAAGTGGAGTGATCCAGCTTATCTGTTTATTCTGTTGTAAATGCTATGTTTGAAACTTTAGGAGATTAGCTGGTGATATTTTTTTCTTTCTTTCTTTTTGAGACAAGGTCTAGCTCTGTAGTCCAGAATGGTCTTGAACTCAGTGTGTAGCCCACGCTGGCCTTGACCTCAAGTCAGTCCTTCTGCCTCATCTTTCCAAGTGCTGGGAAGTGATCTTATTTAGCAAGATTGGTGGGTTGCTTGTTAGGGGCAAGCTGGTGCTGTTTATCTGAGTTATTGGCTTGTAGAAATGTTCTTTCTACTATTAGCAAATGAAAAACAAATCCGGATATTCCAGAAAAATACTTACCTTCTTTGACTTTTGTAGGGCTGTGTTGGACTTGAATGCTGAGAAGCTTTAGACCTTTTATTATTATTATTATTATTATTATTATTACTTTACTTTAACAAGAATTCACTTTTCTTGCCCACTTAATCTAAGAAGGTTAGATGTAATGTTAAAGCTTGCTCAGATTTGAGTCTGTATTTTAAAGGCACCATCTCTTAACTGGACCAGGTGGTGAAGGCCTGTAATCCCACTGGTCTGGAAGGCTGAGGCAGGATAGCAAGCTGGAGATCAGCCTAGGCAACTTAGCAAGACTTTTTCTCAAAATCAGAAATGAAAATGGCCTGGAATGTAGCTCAGTTCAAAGGCCCTGGGCTTGATCCCCACTTAACATCCACACACACATACACACACACATGCATGCATCCACAGACATACACACATATACCCATTCATTTAAACGAAAAAGATTTTGAAATTGAAAGTTTTTCCCCCTATTTTATTGATATGTATATGTGCAAAATTTAAGGTTTACAATGGAGTTGAGCCTTTTATGCACGTATGTATCTTGTCAAGGTGACAAGGGCTTTCCCAGTCTCCTTTTGTCCCTCCCCTTACCCTACCCTCCCTCCCTCCTCCTCTACCTGACCCCTGTTTCACTTTGTTTTTCATTTTAAGTTCCATAGGAGTTGTGCTCTGGGGCTCTCATACCAGAGAGACCATTCGAAGTTTCCACCTTATGCTTCTGACTCACTTCACTAAGCATGATGTTCGGAAGTTTCTTCCATTTGCCTGTAAAAGCCTCCACATTGTTGGACTTTATTGATGCATAGTATTCCATTGTGTGTAAATACCACAATTTGTGTATCCACTGGTCTGTTGATGGGTATGAAATTGAAAGTCTTATATTAGCACGGGTAACATTTTCCGAAGTAGTCTCAGGAAAGATTTAGCGAATGTAATTTTTTATGATTCTAAAAATGGTTTGATTCTTATTTTTATAAATACAAAATATGTCAGGTAAGTGTTTTTCTTAAAAGGAGAATGTATGAATTTTTAAGATCACATTTATTGATTGTAGCAGTAGAGTATTTTTAAGGATAAGAGCAAAGAATAAAACCATAAAAGTAGACTTAGATACAAAAAACTAAAATTTGGTTGAGAGAACAGCGTAAGAAAATAAAAGGATTCCTGGATGTGATGCTCACACTGTAGTCCCAATGAGGATTACGAGTTTGAGCCCAGCACGGGCAAAGGGCAATTTAGCTACATAGGGTCATATTGTCTCAAAATTATAAGAAAAAATAGTGCTGGGGGCATAACTAAGTGGTTAAAGCGCTTGCATAGCAAGCACGTGGTCCTGGGTTCAATTCCTGAACACCACATAAGCTGTGCATGGGGGGGCACGTGCTTGTAATCCCAGTGCTCAGGAGGCTAATGCCAGGGCATTGCTCTATTTGAAGCCTGTGACAGGTCAGTTGCACACGCACACACACACAAAGAGCAAATGCCCTAATAGAAAAATGACAGAAGTTCTTAAGGAAATAGTGAAAAAGAACAGACACTTCATAATTTAAAAAATTGCTCAGCAGTAGAGAAAGTGCAGAGTAAAAATAAATGTTACATAATTTGTGATATGTGCGAAACATTCAAAATGGCAATTCTACTTGTTGGGAAAACAGACCATCACAAGCTGCTGACGGAATTACAAATTAGTCTTGCCTTTCTGAAGGGAGTTAGTGAAAGTATACAGAGCTTAGGCCTGTTTCCTCTCTAAAGCTTAGCTAAAAGGTATGGAAAAATGAATAGTTTTAGAAAATACAACGACTAGTTTTATTTTTTAAATGAGGTGTATTGGAGGCACTCACAGTAACGAACTTTGACCTGAAATGCACAAAACTAACTGGGTTTGAACATAAATTCTATATATTCAACAGCTAGAGAAATAAAATTAGTGATACGGAATCAACCTAGGTATCTCCTGATGGATGAAGAAGTAAAGAAAATGTGCACGTATGTGTAAAGGAATATTGTTTAACCATAAAAGTTCTGTCATTTGTAGCAACATGGATTGAATTGGAGGGCACTGTATCAAGTGATATTAATCAGGAACAGGCAAACAACATGTTCTCATTTATGTGTAGAAGATAAAAAAGTCAGCTTCAGCACTAAGAGAACCATAGCTCACTGATTCACTGGCTTTTGCCTCTGAGTTTGGTGATAAAAGACTTGAACTACTGAGAAAACATCTTAATCCTTCACATGTATTGGATGGTGTCAGTTTCACATTTTGCATTTAAAATTCTACCTTATATTTTGGATGGTACAAATGTTGAAATTTGTAAAAGCAAAGTTTTTAACTTACTCTGAGTTTTGTGAACTTGTGTAGTTATGAGATAAGATCAAGAAAGTGGTTTTAAGTAAAAGTTGATTAGGAAGAAATAGGAAATAGAACAGTGGTTACCAGAGCCAGGGAAGGTGGGGATGGAGGAATGGAGAGAGAATGGTTTACAATTAAGTACAGTGGTACAGTTGGATAAAAATAACTCCTAATGCCCTGTAGTAACTGCGGCTGACTGCAGTTAATGGACTATTTCAAAATAGAGACAAAAGAGGACTTTTGAGTGTTCCCAAAACAAAGAACTGATGGTTGAGATGATTGATGTATAATAGCAATTACTCCACTCTGATCCTTACACATTATATATGTGTGTTGAAATATCACTGATCACTGTGTCCATAAATGTGTGCAGTTATTGTATGTTAACTAAAAGAGTATATGATTCTGAAAAAGAGTATGTATGTTTTAGTTCTGATAGATATTATTAGATTTTCCTAAATAAACACTTAACCGTGTACATTCCTACACCCAATCTATCAGATGTCTTATCTTCCTGTAGCCTCAGTGTGCTATCCATCTTCTGGATTTTTTGTCAATATGACACTTGAATAGGATATTCAGTGTAGTTTTATTTTGCATTTTTCATATTATGAGACTGAGCATAATTTTATACATTTATGAGCTATTCATGTACTTTTTCTCTCAATGATATATGTACTGCTTATTTTAAATCCAGGTTGTTATTATTTTTTCTTTTTGACTTGGAAGGACTGTCTGTGTGTGTGCATCATGATGCCTTTATGATATAGCTTACAAACAATTTTGTTAAGATCAAATTTCTTTTTCAAGTTTGGTTTTCTAAGCATATTTGATTGTATTTGATGTATTTTAATGATCTTTTAAATAGTCTTGTTTTGTAACATTTGCAATCTTGAAATCTGAAAATATGGACCGGATTTTATTTCTTACTGCTTTTTATACTGCACTGCTATTACATGCTAATATTTGACATTATTTGACATGAGCTTTCTATTTTCTTTTTTTCTAACTATTTATTTTCCCATTTGTTCTTGTTTTTGTTGATTTTTTCCACCATTTTTATTAACAAATATATATGTGATGCACAATGTTTACGATAAATAAGTATTGTATACACACATATATTGCATCAGTATTATAATCCCTTTTTCTCCCCATATTTAGTCCTCATACACCTTACCCATCCTCCCATAACTCCCATATCATACCATATGATTCTCTAGAATGCTGGTATTCTGGGTTTCCCAAATCACAGAAACTGTACAATATTTAACATATTTAATCTTCTGCATCTGACTCACATGATTCACTCAAATCACCACTCTGAGCTCAGCTTCCCACCCCGGGAATGTGCAGCAGTGGCCATATCTTTTTTCCTCACTATTATTATTAATATACATATGCAATACATAGTGTTTACAGTAAACTTGAGTATTTTGTGCACATATGTTATCATATCAACTTTACAGTCCCTTCCCGTTTTTGACCCTCCCACACCCTTCCCGTCCCTTCCTCCAACTTCGGCTATCACTTTATGTGGTTCTATGTCTGTGTTCTGAGTTTCCCAAGTCTGAGAGACTGTACAGTACTTACCATGTTTGATCTTCTGCACCTAAATCATTTCACTTTGTCACCAATCTTTAGCTCAGCTTCCTACTTCTTGAATGGGCCACAGATCTTGATGTCTGTCTCCAAGTCCAGCTGATTTCTTTACTGGAATATTTGCCAAAAGTTCATTTTTTTCTTCTATATTTTGCTGTGTCTTTGTTGATATTCTTAAAGCTGGCCTTACCCACCAGTCCACATAAGAAAATAACTACAAGCATGTAATTCAGAAGACTAGTAAATATGAGAAAGAAGAAGAAAAGTTAAATTTCAAATGCCTTAGCTGAATAATGGAAGGTACATGTTTGTACATTCACAGGGTTATATTTACATCAGTCAGTTTTCTTAGGATAAATTTACATCAAAGACCTGATAAGTGAATTGTGTCAATAAAAAAAACTTAAAACTATATCACTTTGCTACATTAAATGAACTTTAGTCTATATCACGTAAGTATACTTACAGTAATAGATATGAAGGCAGATTTTGTTATTTCAGAATTTTTTAACTTCCATAACTTATTTACTCACATTTCACTGATTACTAACATTCTGCTAAATTTGGTTTGTAATTTTATCTACCTCTCCATGCATATATTCATGCATTCATATTTTTAAAAGATTTTATGTCAGTTTTCCATGTTGCATGTAATTATCTGTTTTGCACACAGCTATACTATTACTAATAATGATGTGGGGAGATTTCATAGATATTATAGAACAGCTGGTACCGTTTTAGAAGTATATCATTCAAATGATTTAAATACCAGTCTATTTTTTAATTACATTTTCTTTTTAGATGTTACCTTTCCTCCAACTTATTTTGGTGCTGCTTATCTTTCTGCCTCTCTTAAAGAGGATAAACTCACATTCAACATCAAAAAAGTGATTTGCTTCATTAAACGAGCTTAAGACTTTATCAGTTTGCTACATTAAATGGACTTAAATCTGTATCACAGAAGTATACTACAGTTAAAGCAATAGACCAATAGCTATACTTAGTTATTTCAGATTTTTTTAGCTTCCATATATACTCATATTTCACTAATTAACATTTTGCCCTATTTGGTTTTTCTTTCTACCTACCAATTCATCTCTAACTTCATGCATAGTCTTACTTTTTTCTCAGCTCATTCTCCTCTAGCTGCTGACCCTGTTTTTCTGGGGTCATTGGTGTCGCTGGCTTCCCTTTCATTTTCTAAGTTTTCTTTAAGTATTCTCTGCAATGCTGGCTTAGTGGCTGCAAAATTCTTTAAGCTTTCTAGATCATGGAAAGTTTTAATTTCTCCCTCTAATTTAAAAGATAATTTTGCTGGATATAGCATTTTTGGTTGGCATTTATATTCTCTTAGTTCTTGGATGACATTGCTCCATGATCTTCTAGCTTTTAGAGTCTGGGTCGAGAAGTCTGCAGTTATCCTGATGGACTTATCTTTGTAGGTCACCTTCTGTTTTTCTCTTACATGTTTTAGTATTTTCTCTTTGTATTGGGTTCCTAGTATTTTAATTATGATGTGTCGTGATCAGGATCTCTTCTGATCAAAGTTGTTTGGTTTTCTGTATGTCTGCAGTAGTGCCATGTTCAGATTTCTTAGATCTGGGAAATTTTCTTCCATAATTTCATTGAACATGGCCTTTAAGCCTTTTCTTTTGTCCTCAGTCTTCTCCTGGACTCCCGTAATTCTGAGGTTGTTTCTTATTGAATCATCTATCAGCGGTTGTAATGATTCGCTTTCTTCCTTTTTTACTTTGTGTTCTTCATGGCCTGTATGTTGCAGCTCAGTCACTTTATCTTCTAGGTCTGACATTCTATTCTGAAGATGTTCAAAGTGGTTGCTTATTATTTCCTGTGTGTTTTTCACTTCCTGAATATCTGCATTCAGTTTTTTTTTATATCTCTGTTGTGTTCTCTAATTTCTTGTATTGCCTTCATTATCTTCTGGTTTATATCTTCTTTGGTCTCCTCTAATTGCTTTTCAAGGCTTGCTTTTAGCTTAGCTATGTTTTGGCAAAACTCTTGCCCTGTTTCATTTCCTGCTTTAATTCAATGAATATCTGGGCTCAGAAGTTACGATCATTTTTGCCATTTTCATCTTTAGATTCTTCAATTTCAGTATCCCTGGTATCATCTTCTGGGGTGTCAGGACTTTTTGTAGGAGATTTATTACCATATGTCTTCATGGTTCTGCTGTCTCTGGCTGCCTGTCTCTGGTGCGCAGGAAAGAAGGGTTTGGCAGAGGCACAGTCCTGGATGCCTCTGGAAGCCACAGGCCCAAGGGACAGACAGGGCGATGGAATTCCTGCTCCTAGATGCCTCTGAAAGCTCCTGGGGCTCAGGATATACAGGGTGATGGAATTCCCTGGCAGCCTATGAAAGCCTCTGGCTTACGGGGCAGGTGGGCGATAGACTTCCTGGTCCTAGATGCCTCTGGCATGCAGGGCAGCGGCAACCTGGAGGCCTCCGGTGCTTGCTGGAGGGACAGGGCGATGGTCCTCCTTTTGAGGTTTCCTGTTCACCTTGGTCCCCTCAGCAAAGCTCTCATGTCTGTCCTGGCGTCCCTCCCACAGGGCGGGCTCTCCACTCTTGGAGGTGCCCCGGAGCCGTTCAGGGGATCAGCAGCCTCTCTCCCCTGCCCCCCTTTTCTCCTCTCTCTGCCTCTTGTGCCAGTTTCTTCCTAGGTACTGTTTAAGGGTGACCCCCAAAGCCCTGGTGTGCTCTTCTGAGCCTTCTTTTACTCTAAAGGGCTCAGTCTTGGGCTTTTTTTTTTTTTCCTTCTATTTAAAATGGCTCTTGCTTACGTCACTGCCTGTGGAGGTTGCTGAGCCCTGTCTCTGATCTGGGATCCCGGGGCCTTTTTTAGGGGGAGCGCACGCTGCGTTTGTAGTACACACTACCCATGGTTTGGTGTTTCGGAGGCTGGGGCTGCCAGCTGCCCACAATTTCCACTTCTCCAGATCCATGCTTGCCTCAGGCTGAGGTTCTAGCTCCGAACTTTCCACCATCTGTGGTCTGTGGATGCCGGCAGCTCAGGACCGTGCCAAGTTGGCTGCTGTTTTCCTCCACTTCCGATGTGACTTAAGGATTTCTGACCCACCCACAGCCTCCTGCCCATTGTTGGGGTGCTCTGTCCTCTCCCAGCTCCATCAGATGCTCCAGGCCCACGCGAGCTTTCCTCCCTCCATAGCTGGCTGCAGCGGCTTCCTGGGCTGCTGGGATCTTTTTCTTTCTGCTTTTGATGATCCTTCAGAATTTCTGTGACCGAGCCCACTCAGTCAGTCAACAAGAACTCGAGAGGGGGAGTGCGGATTGAAGAAAACTGGACTCTTGCAAGGGTCTGCAAAAGACTCACAAAAGACGCTTTATTGTTTACATCCTTGCTTTTATATCCTCCTTGCCTTCCCACTAATTAACAGTCCGAGTTTCTGGATCTGGTCCAAACCACAAACGGTCAAAACAGCACTCACAAACCATCAAAACAACACGTGACTCAGATTGAGTAAACAAGCAGCCCCTGGAATTCCAAGTGGTCAAATGGTAAAGGAACTTGGCCGAGGTCAGCAATGATGAGGCTCCCGGGCCCTGAGGGCCCCAACATTTCTGACCTTCCACTGGCCTCCTTTCAGTTGTTGGGGTGCCCCTCTCTTTTCTAGCCACATTGGACTTGCATTTTCTAACTAAATTCTCAACTTTTTATGTGGGTCAATGAAACATTGTGCAGATCTGTTACTTGGCCACCATCTTGACCGGAAACCCTCTGTAAGTTTCTTGTACCTGAAAATTAATTTTTAACTAGATTTAGAAATTTTATTTACATTATTTCAGTGAATAAATTTTTTATACCTTTGGTGCTGTCTTTTGCTACTTCTTGGACACCAATATGTCTACGATTGCCTCTCTTTGTATCATCAGTCAGTTGTTGTACCCAGCTACTTTGCACATTTCCAATTTTGGAGTCATACCTTATTATAGCATTTGTTTCCTCAGCCTTGTCTTCATGATCTGAAATTCTGCCCTTACAATTTTCAAGTCAACTTCCCCTGCTTTCAAAATAATTTTTATATCCTGAATTTCAGCTAGATATCTTCAGAATTTCTACTTCTCTATTAAAATGTTCCTTCATATCCTACGTTTCAGCCTACTTTTTATTTGTGGCTTCTGTGTGCTCAGTAAGCTTTGTCTCCATTAGGCCCACTAATTAGTAAATTCCTTTTAAGTCCACTGATCAATACTTTAATTTCTTTCAGAATATCTGTTTAAACTGGTTGTTTGATTTATTTATTTGCTTTTTTTGACTTCCTTCACTATGGTTCCACTATTTCAGGGCCCATGACATTAGTTTTTGGTGTCTCAGGCATTTCTGTGTGTGTTCTGTGGCTTTGTCTTCTTCCCGTATTTCTTATTATTAAGGGACTTCTTTACTTTAAAGGCCTAGCTGAAAGGTTTCTTTGGAATGAGTATGAGGATATGTGTTGGGAAGGAGTTAAAATTCCTCCAAGTTCTGTGCTGGGAGGAGGCAGTTGTCTTAGTTACTTTTTCTGTCACTGTGACTCAATACCTGACATTCACAAATTTAGGGGAGAAAAGGTTTATTTTAGCTCAGTCCACCAAAGGGCGGCTGGCCGCAGTGTAAGTACATGGCTGAGGCAGAGTGGGAGGCAGCTCCTCACAACATCACGAATAGGAAGGCAAGTCCCATTAAGTCCAGTCTCTCCCCAGAGGAAAAAAATCATAACAATCTTCCTTCCTTCCTTTTATACAGTTGGAGTTCCCACTTGGGCTTCCCACATCTGGGTGAGAGTTCTTCCCTCATTTGCTGGCCCACTAATCACTCACACTCTAATCCAGGCTGGTTTCTAATTGTGTAATCTAGGTGTGTTTCCTAAACCCTAATCCAGGTGTGGTCCCTAATTGCGTCAAGTTAACATAATCTCTCCAATGGTCATAGCAGTGAAAGAGGACTTAACCTGATGACCTCTGAGGTGTCTTGTTCACACCCAGCTCCCTCAGCAAAGCTCTCTTGTATGTCCTGGCTTTGCTCCCCTGAGGGCGAGGCTCTTTAGCCTTAGAGGTGTTCACATGCACTCAAACCGTTCAGGAGGTCAGTGACCTTTCTCTCTTCTCCTCAACTGTCTCTTGTGCCAGTTTCTTCCTAGTCACTGCTTAAGAGTGACCTGAAAAGCCCTGATGTGCTCTTCTGTGCTTTCTTTTACTCTAATCAGTTCAGTCCTAGCTGTTTTTAAATAATGGCTCCTGCTTACATCATTGCCTGTTATGGCTGCCAAGCACTGCTTCTGATCTGGGCTCCGGGAGGCCTTTTCAAGGAGGAGCTCACATTGCATTTGTAATATGCAGTATCCTCAGGTTTGTTTTTGGAGGCTGGGGCTATCAGCTGCTGTCATTTCCCACTTCTCTCTAATCTGTGCTTTTCTTGGTCTGAAGTTCTTGTCCAGGGATGCCGGCAGCTCAGGGCTGTGCTCAGTTGACTGCTATTTTCCTTCATTTCTGACATGTCTTTTGGATATCTGACCTTCCTATGGCCTCCTTTCAGTTGTTGGGGCACTCCTTCCTCTCCTAGGTCAGTCAGAGTTTCTGGGGTGTGGGCTTTCCTTAGTCTGCGGATGCTGCAGCTCCTAGCCATTAGGGCGGCTTCCTGGGATGCTGTTTTTTGCCCCACTTCTGATCTTCCCCTGACCTTCTTTCAGTTGTTGGGGTGCTACTTCCTGTCCTAGCTAAATTGAACAGGCAGTTTCTGAACATATTCTCCACTTCTTAAGTGGTTATACAAGGAGATAATGTGCAGCTCTGCTACTCAGCTGCCATCTTGACCAGCCACATTCTCAACAGTGGAGGGCAGCATTATACATTTTTCTGACTGCTTGGATATGGATTTACTTTCTCGTTGAATTATCACTGGCAAGTCTTTCTGCTGAGGCCTCTGCTGACTCCATCTGTCTGTTACTGAGAATTGTGTTTTATCATGAGTGAATTTGAATGATCTTTTGTTTCAACAATTGTGTATGAGGATATGTTTGGTCCATTGTCTTCTTTCACCTACTACTCAGAACATACATGATTTAAAAAATAAAAATCTCCTTGACATCTGAAATAAGAGATGTGAAAAGCCTAGACACCCACTATGAGGCACTAAGAGAAGCAACAGGTTACTGTGTGATTGTGAGCTGTTAAGGTTCAGGAATGCTATGGAGACAATGTTCTTAAAATGTTTCTATTATAAATATATCATTCCTTAACTTATTTATTTCTTTAACTTATTGAAGTGCTTATTGACTACTTTCTATCCTTTCTAGTATTATTAATGATTTTTTAAAAGTTGAAACTCCTCTTTGCAAAACTAGAACATCTGAAGTAAACATGGGTATCTACTGACTACTACCCTTCATCTCAAATAAGAAAAGAGCAGAAAGCTTTAAAAAAAGGAACAAATATTATTCGAAAAAATGTTTATTTTAAAAGAATCATAGTGCACAGTTTCTGACGTTGGTGATTGGGACTTAAAAAAAAATAACTTTCACTCTCCCCTCCCACTGTATTGATGATCTTTGTAAGGAGTCTGTAATGTATAATAATTAGATGTTCCCAAACTTAATTGAGATAGAATCTTAGAAATATAGTATGTAGACCTGTGATTCTTATGTTGCTGCACTTAATATAAGAATGAGTGATGTTATTACTGATAATTAATATTTCAGCAACTTAATAGAAATAGTAAACTTATTCTTAGTAGATTGCTTTGCTTTGGGTAGAATTGTATCTGAATTCATATCTCAAGATGCTCTGAAGCTGACGTTGATTGTCTTTGGGAGATGACTTGTTAGTACTTAATAAATGCAATTTGTCTGAAAGATTCTGGAAATATGGTATGTCTAGAAGAAAAACAACATGAGAAGTCCTGAACCTCAAAGGGTTGGAGAATGCTTGGCCTCTTCTTTTAAAAATAAGAAAACTGAAGCTCAGTTGACTTTACAGTACATCTGAAGACAGAAGGTAGTGAAGATTTGAAGCCATACTTCCTGATTCTGAAGTCTGTCCGTTTGTCACTAGGCACCACAGTTATTTCTAAATGCACTACTTGTTGCTATTTAAGAAAAAAAATTTTTAAAAGAAATTCCACTAAGTATTCATGTTCTGAAAGAATGTTTTATATATTATGTACCAGTATCTTTTCTTTCTTAATGGACCCACTTAGGATGTTTTATAACATGGAAAATGTCCAAACTGTTGTTTCAGATACTACATTAATATTTGGGTGGGTCATGTAAAGACACTAAATGGATGAGAAACTATGTGAAATGTTTGTTTTCACTATTATTACATCAGTGGAGTAGACATCTGCTTTACTTGATTTTTCTTAAGGCTTAAAAATCTTTAGTAATTGCCCGTTTTAAAAAAAAAAAAACAATAGCCTTTTCTAGTGATGTTATTCAAGTGTATTGCTTCATTCCAAACTTTCTGGTGTGTGTTAAGATGATTCATAGGCTATTAGAGCAAAGAGATTTCAAGTTCTTCTAGTCTAATTCATTTTACAGATGAAGAAAACAGGATCAAGAAGCTATCTCCTGATCCTAGTCAAACACAAATAACTGAGCCCTTGTGTAGTATAGTTACTGCTCTGTTTTTGTTTTTACTTAGAATTTGTCATGGTTTATGCTAAAACTAAATATAAGAGCTTCTTCTTTAGATGATTAAAATTCATTTATATGTACTTTGGTTATAGGAGAAAACCAAATGGAATCTACCCCCTTTTTTAAAATAAGTGAACAGAATTATTAACCATAATCACAGTATTCCACAGCAGATCTCTAGAACTTCTGTCTGTATAACTAAAATTCTATATCCATTGGACAGCAACTTCCTGTTTTGTCCTCATCCCAGCCCTTGACAAGCTCTTCTGCTTTCTGTTTCTATGATAATACCTGTAAGTGGAATCATGCAATATTCGTTCTCCTCTGACTGGCTTATTTTATTGAGCATATGGCAGGATTTCCTCCTTTTTAAATGGCTGAATAGAATTCCGTTGTACGTATATACTACTTTTTAAAAATCCTTTCATCTGTTGGTGGATATTTCTACCTCTCATGGCCAATTTTCGGGATCTCAGGTACCCTGTTCCAGGAACCAGGGATTATAATTCACTGTGGTAGTAAGAAACTCCTGTAATTGTCCCTTTGAGAATTTTAATCCTCTAGACTTAAGGAAACATTTTTAAAATGAAAGGAAATGATGTGGCTACCATAGATTGCAAACCCTAGGGCAGAGAGATTGAGTTCAGCTAAATCAAACAAAAATAGATTATCTTGCATCTTGAAAAGGGCCAATGGCAAAGTTCCTTGAGCCCCACATTCTGGTGCCAGTTACGGTCGATGGTCACTGTAGAAGGAATAGGACCAGGTAAAGAGAAGAACCCGATGCAACACATGGCTTTTAGTCTGTGTGGGGACTAACATCAGGGGTTTGACAAATTTTATTTTTTCTAGCAGGACTATGCATACTCGAAAACAGCGGCATGATTATTACAGTTCATTGGATAGAGGAATGGCTACATGTATTATTATAAGCTAGGGAAACAGTTATCAACTTGACTGTAGTTTTTCAGCCACTGTCCCCGAGTAGAAATTTTAAACAGTGGCCCACTTTTCTTGAGGTGACATCCCTGCTTCATACTTATTGCTGGGTGGAAGGAGGCATTCTCTGAGGTTAGCACAAAGTTCACTGTGTACTAGGGCAGGAAGGAAGTGCAGATCTGAGCAAGACATACTCCCAGTGTTCTGGATAGAGTAAAGGTAGCTTCTTGTCTCTGTGCCTGTAGAGCAGGGAGGAAGTCAACTATCTCTTCCCAATTAGCGTTGCTAGCTGTGCACTTACCTCCAAGCTTGTTCCATGTGAGTCTCAACAGCCTGCCCTCCCACACAGTGGCAGTGGTGCTAGTAGGGCTCTTTTACTATCTGTCTCCCTGTTGTTTGTATTCTGCTTTTGTTAGTATTATGTGCAGTTGCTACCCCCCACTAATTGTTAGCTTACTGCTCTGTTGTTTTTGTCCCAGACATGAATGTTGCACACATCCTGCCATATTGTTCCTGGTTGAATGTAACTAAATTTGAGTCCTGCAAGATAGTTTTTGAGGTCAGTCTTTGAAGTTTGTTTTGACACTAAGATGACTCTTCTTAGCTTGCTGTCTTTCTTTGGCTCATTCTACCTGGTTTATGGTATAGCTTGTTGCTCTGGTGAAACGACCATATTTTTGTGAACTGCATAACCCCAAGATCTTCATTGTTTTCAGGAGTGCCCTTAGGCTTGACACTTTCCTCGTTTTTTTACCTTCTTAGACAGCTTTGGGACTTTCTGTTCTTATAGACTGCTCCTCCCCTTGGCTACAGTTTTTCAGCTACTGCCCCAGAGTGGAAATTTGAAACAGTGGCCCATTTTTCTTGAGGTGACATCCCTGCTTCATACTTACTGCTGGGTGGAGGAAACAGTCTCTGCTATTCTCTTTTCTGATGTGTAGCCTTCCTCCTGTGAAAAAGCCAGGAGAGGGATAATGGTGCTCAGGTGTTCTCAGCTTTTTGTACCTGGATGGAGCCTTTACTCTGTGAGTGGCACGATAGCTGTGCAGAGGAAGAGGGCCTCTAATTTGTTGGCTGCCTGCCTCAGGATTTAGCTTTTGCAGCTTGGAAATGAGAGAAATGAGAAATTGTGGCAGCTTTTACCTTCTGGTGAGATTCCACGTTTGTTGGTGAGAGATTTGAAGAGCAAGCAAGATCAGTCTTCCTAGTCACACGGCAGTAGGGGAGATAGGCACGCGCAGAGGAAAAGGGCATGGCTTGTGACTCAAGTGCATGTGCCTGAGGTACACTGCTCTCGCCAGAGTTCGTTGGATTGCGGAATAAGTGTGCAGTGACTTGATGTGAATCATAGAATTAGGCTAAATTTCATAACCTAAAGGAAGGGTATATTCTCTACAAAACTGCTTTTACCTTATTACTACCTTTAAGGTTAGGAATTCTTAGAACCATTTTTATTTGTAATTATTGGACTACAAATTTGTGGGTTCCTTCTACATCAGATTTGATAATTTGCTACAACAGCTTAACAGAACTCAGAAAAGGCTATACTTACAATTACATGTTTGTTATAGCAAATAGAATACAAATCAGAAGTAGTGAAAAGAAGAAATACATTGGGTGATATCTAAGAATCCCAGACATGAACCTTACACACATTCTAACACATCCTTGACGTCTAACAGTGTGTGCAGAGTAATGCCAAAGAGGGAAGCTGATGTAGGCTTCAACAACTGTCCAGAGTTTTATTATGGAGTTTTATTATGTTGACATGATCGATTGAGTCATTGGCAACAAAATTGATGTCAGTATCAAGCCCTTGGAGGTGAGGCTACATCATGTAACTCAGGGCTTCTGTCTTCTAATAGTAAGGTTGGTTTTTCTGACATGGCCCACTGGCATCTTGAATCAGGTTATTAGTGTAGACTATCTAGAGGCCCACGTAAGTTAACTCATTATTCTTGTGTGGTCTGTGTGTCCTGCCAGGAATAACAGAGATACTCTTGTCACTCTGGAACTTTCAGGGATTTAGAAGCTACCTCTCAGGGATTAGGGAGAAAGACCAACCAACTTCTTTATAGCATAGGGAAATATTTCTTCATTTCCTGAATTAGGAAACTGTATAGAGGCTCTAAAAAATTTAATGTTTCTTTTGAGACAGGGTCTTACTCTGTAGCCCAGGCTGGTCCTGAAAAAGTTTAATTTTTATCAGTCATGATTATTCTCATATTTTGGTGATGTGATTTTGCATTTGCATGACATATCTATTTTCCTCATTGTTTTGTTTTCAACTTGCCCATATCATTATACTTAATGATAGACTGACTATAATTGGGCCATAGTTTATAAATCCACATGGCTAATCTCCTTGTAACTTGTGCATGTTAAGCATTTACATTCGATGTGATTATGTTAAGGGCTTAAATATGCCATTTTATCTTTTTTTTTTTTTGTTTTTCAGCATTTTTTCTAGTCTTCCCATTTGCTGTGTGATTAGAGTTTGGTTTGGATGATCTAGAGTATTTTTGAATGGTTTTTTTATGTAGTCTTGTGAGTAGTTGCCATGGGTATTTTATTGTCTGATAATCTCCCTTTTTCCTCAAGACACACATTCCAAGAAAAGTCACAAAGAATACTGATCCCTGTGTGTGTGTGTGTGTGTGTGTGTGTGTGTGTGTGTGCCGCATTTGCCCTGCAACATTGCCACGTACTGCCAGGAAGAAATAGGTGTTAATGGAAGAAAGGAACTTTAAGTGTTTTGATAGTTTCTTTTCCCTCTCATGGCATTAGAGTATTTCAGGAATGCAGGTGCATTGAATTTCTTGAGTGTATAGATGTAAAGAAAAAATTCTAAGGTAGTTGCATGTATCTCTGCCAGATAGCCAGGGGTACTAGTCCTAGTAGCTATCCTTGTTGGCTGTGACTTTCAATGAGTCACTTGACCTTTTGGGGCCTTCGAGTCTTTAGTTGTAAAATGGGGATGATCCAGACCCCAACTTCAGAGGATCATTTTGAGTTATTGAGTAATCTGTATAAAGTACATGGAGCAAGCATTTGAAAAACTTACTTAACAGCTAATAAGTACTGTATGAGTTTTAGCTGTAGTTAATATTGCTGTCATTACTGTTTTGAGCTGCTCTAAAGTACTGAATAGGAAGAAATGCTCAGGATCTCAGCAGAAGAATACCAGAGTGTAGAGCAATAGTGTGTTGCAGAGCTTGGAGGCTACTGCAGTAGGCATGTCAGTGTGTGATCTTCCTGTACTCATTTATATCATACAGAAAAAAACAATAATGAGCTCTGTTTCAAACCACGTTTGCCCCTATTTAAGTAAACTAATAATTGAAGATGACTTTGCTCACAAGCACCTCTCTAACTCAATTTTGTAAATTCATACAACCCCTTTGGAAAGCAGTATGGAGAGCTCTCAAAAGATTGGAAATAAATGTGCAAGGTATACTGTTCTTACTGTAAAGTCAAACGATTGCATACAATTTTTCTCTCATCTTTAATCTGTACTTAGGTCTTCTACTTGAAAACTATTTCTAATCATAGAAATATGTTGGGTATATCTAAATGTTTTATTGAGTGCTGGTGGTAGTTTTCAGCTCCTTTGTATTTCTGATGTAAGCTTTTAGATTGGCTCCCCAGAAACACATCAGTGTATATATCATGAAAAGTTTCCTTTAGAGACTCGTGGATCACTGTCTAAAACCTGTCTGCTGGATGGATATGTTCTTTGATTCATACTATTCATGTTGTGCTTCGTAATTCTTGGTAAGGAAAACTTCTGCCAGAAGTATAAATCATTGCATTGATGTAGGTCTAAAAAAGAGTAAAGGTGAATTTATGTACCAGCCCAGATTCTTATCCTTTGTTGTGATATGCTTCTCACTTTCTCCTTTAAAAAAGAAAAAACATTTCAACCTTGGTTTGAAAACTAACCTTCTCTGGCTAAGCTAATGTAGTACAATAAACTTTGCAAGAGTGTTTCCCAGTGCATTACAAAGTAATCTTTAAAAAGTTTCAGAACCTTTAAGTGCTACTATTGTTGGGCTTAGTTTTTTTAAGGAAGACTTATCACCATTTTCTTAACTCATATCTTTGTGTTGCATGGGGTTTGTCTCTTTGAGGTATTCTGGGTGCTGCATCGTGGCATCTGGTCAGGCTTCTGACCAGTGCTGATCTTTGTAGGTTAATACTAGATGGAGCTTTTTCCCACTTAGCTTTCCTGAAAGAGTTAATATCTTATCAGAACATTCTTTATCACTAATTTATGAACATTCATCAAATGAATTAACTCCACATACATTATTATGTTAAACATAGAAAAGGTGAACCATGAAATGTATACATTAACAGAATCAGTGCTTACCCTCAAATACTGAGGGCAAGAATGAGCTTAATTTTTATGGCTCATGCAAGTTATGCTTTTGGAGCACATAAAATATATCATTTTATTAATTTATTCAGTAATGATTTCTTGTTTTAATATTCCTGTTTTTTTCTTTCCGAAGTGATTCTGAAACAACCTTAAGAAGAAACTGAATCTGTTTCTCATGGCATTGATCTTAGCCAACATGTTCTTTTATTAATTTAACTTTCACAAGCATTTTCTTCAGATGTTATGCTTCTTGTTTTACTCTGTAAGTTGAGTAGATTTGGCTTAAAAACTTGTCAGCCCTGGGTGTCCATGTGCCTCGGCTAGAAGAGATGATCAGATGTCACCTGCTGTATTACCGTATGCCAGCTAGCTTTCTCTGTGTTCCAGGCTGGTCCTGAGCTAACCGTGTAGCCAGGCTGCTCTTGAACTCATGGCAGTCCTCCCGCCTAAGCCGCCTGGGTTCTGGGACTACAGGCGTGTGCCACCACACCCAGCTATTATGTGGTACCAGGGGCTCAAATCTGGGGCCTCTTGTACTTCTAGGCAAGAGCTGTAATAACCTGACATAATCCCAACCCGAAAAAAGCCGAGTAGCTGAACATCATGCTGAGGGTGGATTTTGTTTCTGACCACTAGAAACATGGCGTGGTGCCTTAGGTCTTTCTTGGGTCACCTCATACTAGGCCTTAAGTTTCCCTGAGAGAGAGCAAGGTACCTGCCACAGGCCTAAGTTGTCTTTAGGAACTCCATTACTCTTAGGAAGCTAAAAAAGTCAAATAGCCAGAGCCTGGAGAACTTGAACAAATCCTTAAGCCTTAGGTGTTTGAAGCTGGCTGAACATTGCATTTAGTTCTCCATCTGTTCTTCTGGGAGATACTTCATGTAATGGTTCAGTACCCAAGCTCTAGAGATAGACCTCTAGCATTGCTGTTCCTTACCCATATCACCTTGGGTGAGTAGTCTAACATCTCTGTGTTTCAGTTTTTTTTTTTTAAATCTCTCATATAAAGAGGTAGTGATATCCATCTTTTAGGGTGGTTGTGGGGATTGAATGAGAGAATGCAGATGAGGTGCTAGCACAGAGCTGGTGTGGACTCTCCAGGGCAGCTGTGTACAGCGGTTGCCAACCAGTGGTCACATAACGAGGAGGGTGTAGCAGAGGCAGCATCTGGATCAGAAGATAGATGGTGGGACAGCGGGGTTAGGATCACTCTGTATGAGTGAGTGTAAAAATGGGACAAACTACAGGCAGAGAATGCAGTGTTTGGTTAAAATCAGTAAGCAACACAGAGGTCAGAAGAGGTGCAGACCTAAGCTGCTTGGCTGCATGAGAGAAAGCTTATCTAGCAGTGATCCAGTAAGAAGCAAATTAATGTAACAGTGAGCTAACTGGCAATAGCAATTTAGTAAGATTGACGGTGGCTACTCAGAAACCTGTCTTGGCTGAAATGTGGAAAAACTGGTTTAGTTGTACTTCTTAGTTGAAAAGTATAAATTGTTACAGTTTTTTTTGGGGAAATCTAATTGGCGAAATAAATTTTTATCCCCCATTTTTATTAATATATATGCAATACATAATGGTTACAGTGATCTTGAAGATTTTGTGCACATATATGTCACAGCAACATTACATTCCCCTCCCCTTCCCGTTTTTGGCCCTCCCACAGCTTCCCCATCCCCCGTAATTTCCACTGTCACATCCATTTGGTTCTATAGAATGCCTGTATTCTAGGTTTCTATGCAATATTTAACATATTTGATCTTCTGCATCTGACTTACTTCACCAACTCAAATCACCAATCTTTAGCTCAGTTTTTCACCCCTAGAATGGGCCGCAGTGGCCAAATCTTGATGCCTCTTCCCTGGGCCGAGCAGAGCCCTTTGTTGGGAAGATTTGCAGAATGTTCTTTTTTTTTTGTATATTACTAAATTTTTGTTGAGCTTCTTTAGCATGACCTCACCACCAGTTCACATAAGAAGAGAACTGACAATGGAATTCGTAAGGCTAGAAAGTGTGAGAAAGAAAAAGAAGGAAGTTAAGTTTCAAACTGAGTAATGAAAAGTAATATGTGTACATTCAAAAGACATTCAGGTTTTCATCTATCAATCAATTTTCTTTAAGCTAAACTTACATCAAAGGCTGAATAAAATTGCCTTGCAAGCACAAGACCCTGAGTTCGATTCCCCAGCACTACATAAGCCAGGTGTGATGGTACATGCCTGTAATCCCAGCACTCAGGAGGCTGAGGCAAGAGGATTGCCTTGAGTCCCAGGCCAGCCAGGGTTCCATAGTGAGTTCAGGACCAACCTGAGCTACATAGCAAGACCCTGTATCAAAAAAAAAAAAAAAAAAAAAAAAAAAAAAAAAAAAAAAAAAAAAAAAAAAAAAAAAAAAAAAAAAAAAAAAAAAAAAAAAAAAAAAAAAAAAAGACTGAATAAATGAGTTCTAAAGTCTATATCACAAAAGTATATTATACATAACATAATCGATATACCAGAATATTTAGTTATTTCAGAAAATTTAAAAGTTTTTTTCCCAATGAGGAATAGACAGAAATGGGTAAGATCATTATTATGAATTTAGTTACAGAGCATGAACTTGGAGAGTAAAATTTAAGATTCATAGGTTGAACTAAGCCAACTGAGTTCTTAGCCAATGGACTAAGGCTACATGTTCTTTTATCTTTACTACTCAATAACAGCTTCAGGGAAAAGACCCCCAGAACCACTTATTTAGCAACTCTTACTGTTTTTAAAACTATTAATAACCCAAATTGAAATTACTTCCTTCTGCCACTCCAACACTACTAAATATCGATACACATCATACACATCAAAAAATTTTCACAAGTAAAGATTTTTTGACCAATTTTTTAATGTTGAGTATAATTATTATGCTTTGTAAACTAATATACTAATTAGAAATAATAATTATGAGGGGAAGTTTCACAGATTTCATGAGAAATCTGGTACTATTTTAATGGAATATTACTCAAGTGATTCATGTCTTTTTTTTGTTACATTTTCACATTAGATGTTTCCTTCCCTCTGTGTTCTTTGGTTCTTCTCTGTCTCTCTCCAAGATTCCTTCAAGTATTTTCTGCAGTGCTGGGCTAGTGGTGACAAATTTTTTAAGGGATTCTTGGTCATGAAAAATTTTTATTTCTCCTTCAGTTTTCAGGGATAATTTTGCAGGATGCAACAACCTGGGTTGATACTTGCCATTTTTTAAAGCTTGAAAGATTTTGCTCTAAGCTCTTCTGGCCTTTAAAGAAATCTGCAGTAAGATATTGACTGTTTATTTTGCTGCTCTTTTTATTTTTTGCCCTTTGGATATGCTTTAATTTATGTGGTCAGTCCTCAGTTATTATATATTTGATATATATAAAATTTTGGTATTAACTCAGTCAGTCCACTGGAAAAAAATGTCTATACTGTAAGAGTTACAATGAACAGATTCCGTTTCATTTTTTTCTTTCTCCCCACATTTTATTGATATGTGTATGTGCAAAATTCAAGGTTTACAATGAGGTTGGGTATTTTGTGCACATTTGTATCTTGTCAAGGTGACAAGGACTTTCCCACTCTCCTTTTGTCCCTTCCCCTACCCACCAC